>PVKV010008458.1:0-64458 GCA_004027835.1 Alouatta palliata | reverse complement strand
CAAACAAACAAACAAACAAAAACCACCACACTGGATTGTTTTCCTGAAGAAATTCCCGTTGGCCACAGCTGGATCCCTAGGAACGCCTCATTACACAAGGTATCCCACTGCCCTGCCTCTGTTCCAATTTCAAACCAGAGCTCAAAATGGCCTGCAGAAGGAAAGGCTGTTCTCCAACCTTCGCCACAATCCTCAGCAGGGGACTCCTCCCCATCACACAGGCTCAGAGAGGTCATGCAAGTTATCTCACTACCTCGCTGGCCCATGGTGGAAGTAGAGCCAGGTTCACCCATCCCCAATGCCAGAGTCTACCTCTTCCCCTGGAGCATGGGGCCTCCTTTCCAGACAAGCTTACTGAGCTCCAGGCTGGGAATTAAAAGGATAGGAAGGACTCATGGTTTGCAGGACCAAGGAATCCTAGTTGAGGCTCCAGGAGAATAAGGTAAGGTTTGAGCAGTAAGCCCTAGTTGCCCACCACACCCCTAGCCACCCCTCATGTCCCCTCACAGCATCCTGGCAGCCCCCATCCCTGCCTTCCACCTGCCTTCTCCCCGATCTGCTGATCCTTGGAGAGGCTAGTGATGATCTTCACATCTTCATCAGTCAGTTCCCCTACAGCGACCTTGTTGTCCTTCTTGGCCACATGGTTGGCCAAGATGACAGTAGCAAAGATGGGGAAGCCATTGGCAGTGTTAAGGGAGCCATCATAGTTGTTGTGATAGATGCCAGTCAGCTCCTGGGGAAAGGGAAGGGCCAATAAGTCAGAGGCTAACCGAGGGGCCACAGGCGGGGTGGGGGCCCATCTCCATGCTGCCTTCCTCCAATTTCTCCTATTCTAAGTGTTCCACACTACAGACACCAAGATAAGTAACTTAGTAAATCCCCTCCTAAACCCACCATTCCAACAACCCATTCACCAGAGGAGAGAAAGCTCTTTGCCCCAGCCATGCAAATCCTAGACTGAGTGTCCCTGCAACCATAGACACCCCCACCAGCCCAGCCACAACTGCTTCTGCCAATTCCGTCTGCAACTTAAGCTTCCTCACAGCCTGCCCTGGCCACTTACTATTTCGTCTCCTGGCTTGCAGCTGTCCACCAGATCTGCGAGGAGAATGGCATCCTTGGAGCGGGGCAGCCGGCCAGCCGCCACTTTGCCTGGACTCTCCTGGATTCGGATACGCTGGTAGTTCTGATAGATGGTCTGCAAGGGACACATAGAAGGCCTCAAAGCACTATGTCACCCAACCTTGACCCCCACCACGGGGAGAACAGGCAGGTTTCCAACTCCTGAGTGGCAAATGGAGAGCCAGACAGCAGGGAATGAGTGACTGGAGACGCAGCACATCAGTGGAGAGTCCTCACTCCTGCCACCATCCCTCTGGGATGCCCTGCCAGACTCAGCACCTGCCCTATGCTGTACAGCTGAGCTGTCTTGAGTGCGAATGCTAGACTCAGGCTGCCTGGGTTCTGTGTCTAAATGTGTAGTCTTGGACAGGTGACTTCCTCTCTCCGTGCCTTCTCTGCAACTTCACAATGAGAATTAAAGCAAGTCACACAAACATCAACCTAATATCTGACAAACAGTTAAGTTACAGGAAGTTTCGGCTGTCACTTTCAAGCATCAAAGGCCAGCACTGTGCCATGTCATTTCATGTCCATTATCTCACCATATGGCACTGCAGTTAAAAGCACATGCTCTGGATCAAGATGCCTTAGCTGTGGTCCTCTGAGCCACATTCTGGCTGGGTGACCTCAGCCAGTTCTCTAACCACCTGGCACTGATAAGTACCCCATGAATGATAGCTATAACTGTTAATCCTCTGTCAGGTACTATCTCAGGTCCCTAGAAGCAGGATTTGAGGGAAACACACAGGGCATGGGAACAGTGAGCAAAGATGCAGCTCAGCCGGCATCCAGCCTGCAGCTTCTCAGAACTGCAGACCAGTAAGAAGAGGACAGTCAACAGCTACACTAGCAAGGCAGTCTAGGGGCCTGGGCACCACCACAGGGACTGTGAAGATCCTATTTATAGACAGGGATGCTCAAATACAAAGGCACATGTAATGTGCCTAAGACCTCAAGGCCAGAGGCTTTAGAAGGGTCTCCTGAATATGGTGCGGGAGGTTGGTACGGTCCAGGGGCCCCATACAAGCCAGGCGAGTCCCAAGAACAAGCTGAGGGGAAGGCCCGATGGGACTGCAGCCGCCCCACGCCAGTGATGGCGCCATGGAGACTGGTGAACACACATTCTGAAAGAGTGACCTGGCAAGAAGCAGGCCCTGTTTGCCAGATCTTCCCTTGTTTCAAGAGAAGCCATAAACTTGTATGGTTTAAACAAAATTGCCTGACTTAAATATCGGCTTAAATTCCTAAAAACACCACGTAGGCCAAACTAAACCCACTGGCTAGACAGATTGGGTCCACCCCAGGGTGTGGCCAACACACAATTCTATCTTGCTCCTTGTGGCTGCCCTACTGGTCCTCCATAGCCTGAGAGGCCAGTCAGGCCCTGCATACTGGGCATCCCTAAGGACAGCTGGCAGCAGGCCCTGTGTCCCCTCTCACCTCTTCCATGTTAACCTCAAAGGGGCCAGCCGACTGGCACTCAGGACAGGAGCCTGGTTTCACCTCCTGGTTCTGGGACTGGCAGAAAGGCCCCAGGACGAAATTGCACTTGTTGCAGTTGTACTTGACCATGCTGAGCTGGGGCAGGACGCCAGTGCAGCTGGTCACCACCCCACTGGTGCGAATCAGCTGGTTCAGGTGCAGCTGTCTGCAGAGGCAGAGGGCACATCAGAAGTTGTGAGCCAGGGAAAGGCCAGACTGCAAGCGAAAGCATCCCAACACACAGTCTTGGAAACTAGGCCCAGCCCCAACCCTCGCAAGATCCCTCCCATCACACTCCTGTGCAACCACAACTCACTGGCGAAGAGGGTGCTACTGGCTGCACCCCGCCCACACCACCACCACTCTCCAGATTCACAACCGAGTCACCCAGCACTGAGCTCAGACCTGCCATCCTCACCTGCCCTTAGCTCACCTCAGCGAGCGCAGCTCCTCTACCAGAGGCAGGTGAGAGATGCGGACGTGGATGTGGCTGGTGATGCGGTCATACTTGGGGTACATGGCCAGTACCACCTCCAGGGCAGCCTCGTCAAAGATCTGCAGCAGCTCCGCTGGCGCCTCGGGCAGGAAGTAGGCCAGCACATGCTCCCTGGCCGCCAGGTCCTCATAGTTCACCACCAGGCTCTCACGGTTCTCTGGAAGGGGGCATGTTGGAAAGAGAGTTAACTAAACACGGGGACTGGGCTGGGCTGCAACGCCTGTGTGAGAAGCGGGGTCTACCACCCTGACCCTTGACTTTGACTCAGAAAGCCCAGCTTTCACTTCTAGTTCTACAATGCTTCAGCTGTGACTTAGCTAAGTGACACAGTCTGAGCCTCAACTCCCCACTCTGTAAAATGGGCCTGTCACACAGTGTTCCAAGTTGCTGGTGGGTTAAATGAAATCTGAGCAGAGTGCCTACAGGGCTACAAACATGAAATGCCTTACAACAGCCTGAAAGAAAACCTATGAATAAAACTCTCAGTTCCTGTCCAGGTGTGGTGGCTCACACCTGTAATCCCAGCACTTTGGGAGGCCAAGGTGGGCAGATCACCTGAGGTTGAAAGTTCAAGACCAGCCTGACCAACATGGAGAAATCCCATCTCTACTAAAAATACAAAATTAGCCAGGCATGGTGGCGCATGCCTATAATCCCAGCTACTCGGGAAGCTGGGGCAGGAGAATCGCTTGAACCTGGAAGGCGGACATTGCAGTAAGCTGAGATCATGCTATTGCACTCCAGCCTGGGCAATAAGAGTGAAACTCCATCTCAAAAAAAAAAGTCAATTCCTATTACAAAGATCAAGGTAATAACCCAGATTTTTATATAAAATCTGTCCATTTTCAAGCTTGTCAAAAAACGCTTTGGTGGCCCAGATGTGGTCACTGGATAGCTGGCAGGAGAGCCCTGGTGCAAAATTCAATGCTTTTGGTTTCTCTGTCAGACATCTCGGCCACATGGCCTGTGCTTCAAGTGTTCACTCTGCTGGGACAATGTTTTGCGGCAGGATTTATGAAGGCGTCATAGGGAAGCCACACCTTTGCACATGTCGCTGATGCGCTCCTTGAAGACGTTGTGGCCGTGGCTGTCCACATGAGTGCGTAGGAAGTTCTTGAAGCGGTGGTGGATCTCCAGCCGGGGGCCCGCCATGCTCACCCACTCGCGCACAGAGTGGCCCTTGAGGTCCTCCAGGTTCTCGATGCTCTCGATCATCTCCTCATCCTCCTCGCCGTCTTCCGTGGCCCGCTCAACCTGGCGGCGCTTGCGGGCAGGGCGCTCCTCGTCCTCCTCATCGCTGTCTGGGGAGGCAAGAGACACCTGCTACTGCAGTCATCCCCAGCACCTTCTACTCGCCTCTGGGACTCCTTCCCATCACCTTGAGCAGGCAGAAACCTGGACCTACCGTACAGAAGCCCACGGCGCATGCGGCCCAAGCCCCGGCCGGCCTCTCGATCGCGCTGTCGCATGGCCCGCTCTGCTGCCTCCCTCTGACTGGCCGTCAGCTCCTCTACGTCCTCATCATCCAAAGCCAGTCCCTCAGCCTCATAAGTGTCCAGCTCCGGGATGGCACGGTAATCCCTGAGAGAGCCCCAAAACGGATGTGGTTACTGCTGAAAACAAAAACCTGAAACATCAAACCCCATCCAGGAACTGGGCCTGTTCTGTAAGGTTCAGAAGCCCCAGTGTGGGTAGGCTTGGCGCCTCCAGGTTAGAAACACAGACCACTCAGAAAAGGTCTCCAATAGATGAACAAAATATGATCTGTCCATATGATGATGTACCAGACTTAAAACAGAAGGAAACTCTGCCATGTGCTGCCACATGGATGAACCTTGAGGATATTATTCTGAGTGAAAGAAGCCAGGCACAGAAGGACAAATACCGTACAGCTCCACTCATCAAGCAGTCAAATTCAAAGGAACAGAAAATAGAATGATGGTTGCTAGGGGCTGGGAAGAGTGGGGAGTTAGAGTTTAATTGAGATAGAGTTTTGGTTTTCAAAGTGAAAAAAAAGACTTTTGTGGGTGGATGGCTGTACAACAATGTGAATGTGCGTAACGCCGCTGAACCATACACTTAAAAATGGTTAAGCTGGCTGGGTGCAGTGGCTCATGCCTATAATATTTCAGTACTTTTGGAGGCCAAGGCAGTAGGATCGCTTAAGCCCAGGAGTTCAAGAACAGACTCAACATAGTGAGACACCCATCTCTATAAAAATAGAAAATGGCTGGGTGCAGTGGCTCACATCTGTAATCCCAGCACTTTAGGAGACCAAGGTGGGTGGATCACAAGGTCAAGAGATTGAGACCATCCTGGCCAATACGGTAAAACCTCATCTCTACTAAAAATACAAAAATCAGCTGGGTGTGGTGGTGTGCGCCTGTAATCCCAGCTACTCGGGAGGCTGAGGCAGGAGAATCACTTTAACCCAGGAGGTGGAGGTTGCAGTGAGCCGGACTGTGCCACTGCACTCCAGCCTGGACAACGAGAATGGAACTCTGTCTCAAAACAAAACAAACAAACATAAAAAGTCAAGATGGTAAATTCTGTTGTATATTTTACCACAATTACAAAAGGGGAGGCAGATCTCCAGAGAGCTTCCATGCACTCAGTAAGAATAAAAGAATTCAAGGAGCCATAAAACATTTGACCAAAAGGCTTCAGAGAGCTAACCCAACTCTCCATGAGGGCTGGAATTCTCCCTGTACTTTCCCCATCTCTGACTATGCCGCCGTCGACACCCTGATGTCCTGACTTCTAAGCAGTCAGCCAAACCAGCCTCTCTGAAATGGCCACCCACTGTCTCAACCCTTTGAGTTACTCCAAGACCATCAGATACACATTTTCCACATTATCTTCCTTCAGATATGGAAGAGAAATAATGCCTTAATAAGGCACCCAATGAGTGCAAAGCACTGTGCTCTCTTCCTTGCAGTGCTGAGAGGGAGACAGTGTCATTTCAACTTAAAGAAGAGGAAATGGGTATTTGAGGGGGAGATGTGATTTTTGCCTATGGTCGCACTGCAGAGCTGGGTGTCAAAATACAGCTCAAGCCCAGAGCTCCTTCTCCGATGCCATACTGCCTCCCCAAGAAAATCCCCTTGAATTCTCCTTTTTTCAGGTTAAGTGGTGATGAGAGAGACTGTTACTATTTTTCTGCAATAAATGCTGTCAAACACTTTTTATGCTGTTGATGTCACAAGCAGAACCCAGCCAGGCAGACATCTGAGCTGACTGGGCTCTGATTTTTTCCATGTTCTTAGGGAAACGGTATCGGTCCGATTCTCCCTGGATCTCAAGTCACACAAAATGGCCTCAGCAAACTTCTAATTGGTTAATAAAAAAAAAAAAAAGTAAATTAGACTCCATCAAATTTCAAAACTTTTGCACCTCAAAAGAAAACATTAAAAACATGAAAAAGATACATCAGATTGAGTTAATAACTGTAAATTACATATCTGACAGACGACTTATATTCAGAATAAGTTAAAAAACCTCTTACAACTCAATAATAAAAAGTCAAGCAACTCAATTAAAAAGTGAGTCCAGGATTTCTCCAAAGAAGATACACAGATGGCCAATCAAGCGTATGAAAAGATGTTCAACATCATTAGCCATCAGGGATGAGACGCTACTTCCTACCTGCAGGGATGGCCAGAATCAAAATGACCAATGTTGGCAAGAATGTGGAGAGGAATGCAAAATGGTGCAGCTGCTTTTGAAAACAGTCTGGCAGTTCCTGAAAAGATTATAAACATAGGACCAACAATCTCACTTTTATATAGGCAACAGAATTAAAGGCCTGTTCACATAAAAACCTGTAGCAGGCCAGGGGTGGTGGCTTACACCTATAATTGCAACACTTTGGGAGGCCAAAGCAGGTGGATCACCTGAGGTCAGGAGTTCGAGACCAGCCTGGCCAACATGGTGAAACTGAAACCACGTCTCTACTGAAAATACAAAAACTGGCTGGGTATGGTAGTGATGCCTGTAATCCCAGCTACTTGGGAGGCTGAGGCAGGAGAATTGCGTGAGTCTGGGAGGCAGAGGTTGCAGTGAGCTGAGATTGCGCCATTGCACTCCAGCCTGGACAGCAGAGCAAAGCTCAAAACTCCAAAAAAAAAAAACCAAAAAGCAAAAGCAAAACCACCTGTAATGAATGTTCACAGCAGCGTTATTCATAATCTCCAAAAGGCTTGAGAAACCCAATGTCCATCAACTGATGAATGGATGTGGTATCTCCATACGAAGAAACACGATTCAGCCAAAAAAGGAACGAAGTGCTACACATGCAACAAGACGGAAAAACCTTAAAACTATACTAGGTGAAAAAAGCCCATCTCAAAAGGGCATATATATGATTTCATTTATATGAAATGGCCAGAACTGGAAAACCTAAGAGATAGAAAGTGGATTCTTGGTTGCCTGTGGGTCGGGTGAGAACTGAGATGAACTATAAACAGGCGGGAGGATCTCAACAGGACAATGGCCCTGTTCTCACACTGGATTGCGGTGAAGGCTGCATAACTCAGGAAATTTACACTGACTGCACTGAATTGTATTTTCACAAGGGCTAAACTATAGCCGATAAAGTTTTTTTTGTTTTTTTTTTGGTAAAAACCACAAAACAAATGCAACTGGACTCAGCTATCTGTCAGATACCTCTCTACCCAGAAGCCCCCTGCCAAGGGCCTCTCACTCTCTGAAGGAAAAGAGACACAAAGAGAAAGGGTCAAGACAGGGAGGGGGACACGGCAGAGGGGCATCTGGCCTGAACAACTCTACTAGGCAGAACGGGGAAGCCATCCAGGTCCCATGTCCTGACCCCAACTCCAGGCGGATTTATCCAAAGACTCCTCATTCCTTCTAGAGGCTACAGCACATGCAGTCTCATCCTTGGGGGTGGTAAGCAAAGATCTACCTGGTCCGAAGTGCCCTTGAAAGCCCCTCAGCTGCCTGACATTCTAGGGACGGCAGGACAACCTGCACAGTACTCTCACACGCGCTAAGGCTGGAAAGGCACGACAGGAGCATCTTCATGAGGCTCCTGGGCATTCACACAATTCTGCTACTATAGTAGCTACCAGATCCCAGCTGGAAACACAAAGTAAGGTAGGAGTAGAAATCTAGCCTTGCTCATTCGCAGAGCTTACTCCACTCTCCTCACATTAAGTCTTAATAACCAGTTTATTTATTTATTTTTGAGATGGGAGTTTTGCTTTTGTCATCCAGGCTGGAGTGCTGTGGCATGATCTCCACTCACTGCAACCTCCACCTCCTGGGTTCAAGCAATTCTGCTGCCTCAGCATCCCGAGTAGCCGGGACTACAGGCGCCCACCACCATGCCCGGCTAATTTTTTGTATTTTTAGTATAGACAGGGTTTCACCATGTTGGCCAGGCTGGGTCAAACTCCTGACCTCAGGTGATCCACCCACCTTGGCCTCCCAAAGTGCTGGGATTACAGGTGTGAACCATCGTGCCCAGCTAACACATGTTTACTAATAAACAAGAACGCTCCTAACAAAGGGCCTGGTGAACATTAGGTACAATAAATGTTTGCTGATTGACTCTAAAACTTGATTTATCAGATCCCTCATCCCCCATGCACCTTTCCTTTGAAAAGTTGCAGAGAAACACTGGTCTTCCTGCTTGTGGGCAACCCCCAACACAGGCACCGAGAAAGGAGAGCTAAGCAGAACCCTGGCACAATTAAGGCCTGAAGAATGTCTCAGTTTATAGTGTTACTAGTCAGTTATTTCCTTTTGTATAATCCTTTATATAATCATATATTAGTTTATAAAATTAGAGCTTGAAGATTATCTCAGTTTACAGTGTTACTACTCAGTTATTTCCCTTTATATAATCCTCTATATATAATCATATAATAGTTCATAGTATGAGTGCCTAAAGAGTATTTTCTACATATATAAAATTGTATCTTAGTTCCTATTGGAGGAATGTCTAGAGTAGACACAATAAAGAGTATGAATTAAGAAATAAGCAGCTTATAATCGGAGGAATGCCTAGAGCAGACACAGTGCAGAGCATGATTCAAGGGAAACACAGTTATACCAGGACAAGAATCCATGGCCCAGGCAGCAGCATTCAGTATCATAAAGATACCCGCTGTATGGCAGGCTTGGGGCAAGAGCCACTCCTCATGATAAAGGAGTTGTAGGACCTCGCTCCAGTTCTTGTGGAAGGCTGCCCTCAGACCGGCAATCGCACCTTGGTGACTGAACTTTATCAGCTCTTGTTACTGTGCTGCTTGAAAAGCATCTTCCTGGGCCGGGCACGGTGGCTCAAGCCTGTAATCCTAGCACTTTGGGAGGCCGAGGTGGGTGGATCACCTGAGGTCAGGAGTTCAAGACCAGCCTGGCCATCAGGGTGAAACCCCATCTTATTAAAAAAAAAAAAAAGCATCTTCCTATAGAACTCACTGGAAGCTGCCAGCAGGTGGCGGTAACCCTGACAGCTCTGTCACTACTGTGTGACTTAAAGCATCCCCCCATAAATCTTCTCAGAAGTAGTTTGCTCATAGATAGTGGTATTGCACACTGCACCCTCTTCACTGTGCACGGCCCACCTCCATGCCTTGGTGACCTAATGGGAATGGACCCCTTGCTGCGCACTGTCCACCTCCTAGCCTAGGGGACCTAATGGGGGTATAAATTCCTTGTTTTATTGCTCACGACCCTATCACTGTCCTTAAAGATGATTTCACTCACTGCCCTGTCCCCTAACCTATACACAATAAATACTCACGCTTCTGGACATTCGTGGCCTTGCCTGACTCCGCTCATAGGTGGCGTGGCCCCCAGAGCCCAGCTGCGTTTTCCTTGTACTTCTTTGTCCTGTCTTTATTTCTCGGATCCTGTGCCTCAGCACAGCATAAGGGACACCCCACGACCCTGTGGGGCTCTCAGCCTTACACTGCTTCCTGTCTTTTTGAGTTGGTGTGTTCTATTAGAGTGCTCCAGATTAGAGACCCCTGTATTTTCTGGGGTGCTTATGGAGTTGGGGCTTACCCAGACCTTAGGGTCTTGTCTCTCCAAGTTACATACAGTAAGTCAAAGAGACCTATGTCATGGCTCTGTAAACCTGTCTCCCCAGAACCCTGGACCAAGCTGTGCTCAAAGGCAAGAATGCCATCAGATTCATCTCCTCCCAGTTCCCATAACAAGGCTACCAAACGCACAATGGGATCTCTGCAAAACTATCTGCTGAGTCCAGGGCTTTGAATGAAATTACCTCTCCATGCCATCTCCAATGAGCTCCTCTCCATCCTCTTCTTCCTCCAGGGGCCCCTCTGTGCCTAGAAGCCCCTCAGACTCATCCTCAAAGGGTGGAAGGTCACGGCCAGGGCTGGAGGTCAGGGCATCAGTGCGCCGGGAGCTCCGGCCAGGGCTGGAGGTGAGAGGATCATTGCCTCGCCGACGCCTAGCCGGGCTGGATGCCATGGTGAAGGACTCCGATGATTCCTGCCAGAGAAGGTGTCACTATCAGAAACCTAGGAGGCGGGTGAGGCATGATACAGCTTCCTTTTTATCATCAGGGAGACTTCCCTCCTATCTCTCTCCCTGTGAGTCTTGTCCTCCAACACACCAAACACCTACCAGCCTCCAGATCTTTGCACTTGCTGATCTCTCACCTGGAATGCTCTCTGCTGAGCAGTATGAGCCAGTGGCTTCCAAACAGGAGCCAGCTCAAATACCGGGTCTCTCACATCACCATGCTTTCTCCATGAAAAGCCAGAGGCTTTGTCATTTGCTTATTTACCTGTTTATTGTCTATTGTCTCCCCCTTAAGTATGCGACCTGTTTCAGCACACCCAGTGCGCGAGATATTGTGACAGAGATAGATGGCATACAAGAGCCACCAAAACAAGGAGTCTGGAACTCCGACGTGGAAGAGACAGTACACAAGACAAAGGAGCAACAAAATACTACGATAGTAAGTGTAGTGTTCAGAACAAAGATCACTGTGAATATTTTTTTTTTTGAAGTTTAAAGAAGTGTAGTGAGATGGGGACCTGCCTTTTGTACGCTCAGCGCCGGGCATACAGATGGCGCCCAATAAGCATGTGTGGGGTGAGTAAAGGACAAGGGCTAAGCGGGCCGGGCTCAGCTTAGGGAGCCCAAGGCCCCAGGTCAGTGCGAGGGAGGGGAGGCGCCAGGCGGCCTGGCGTCACGCGGGGTGCAGGCGAGAAAGCAGCCGCGCCCGGAGCCTGGGGCTCAGCCTCACCTAGAGCGCCGACCCGGACCAGAGCCAGAGTACCAGAACCGCGCAGCCTCCGCACTCCTGTCCTCGGCGTCCGCACCACCCCGCCCGCCCCGCGCCCCGCGCCCCGCGCGCTCACCGCCATCGCAGTACCACGCTCCTCTCCGCCACTCCAACAACAACCAGGTTTCGCGGGAAAAGTGGCTCACGTGACCCACCAAAGCCCGGGAAGCGCCCGACGGAACGCGACGTCATGACGTCAGCGTTCATTGGCAACCAGCGAGGACACGAAGGGGCAGGCTAGAGGGTCCGGCCCCGCCCACGCCGTCTGGAGGTCCCGCCCACGCCGTCCGGAGGTCCCGCCCACAACGCCCGAGCCGTCCCGGCCAGAGCCGAGAGTGTGCGGCTGGGCGCCGTGCGGGTGCGCTCGCCGGCGCTAGCGTGGGAGCCTGAGCCGAGGTAGGAGCTATGGCTCCAGGGGCCCGACCACACCTGCTGGCTGGGGTGACCTCGGTCACATCAGGACCATTTTACTGACAAGGCAACAGAGGTTCAGAGCCTGGTTTTCTGACGCCTTCTTACTGTCTTATGAGCAGAATTTTTTAACTTCTCTCAAAGCTGTAAGGCTCAATGCTTCAGGCAGCTGGACAATTCTGGGATTTTGTAGGAGGTCACAACTGAGGCTTTAGTAGGAGTTATCCTTGCCCAGGGGAGCGAAGATGCAGGGAGGATGTTCCAGAGAGAAGGATGCCATGTGCAAGGCCGCGGAGGGCACGGCACAGCGGGGATGTGCAAGCCCCTCCCTAAGAACTAGGAGCCCTCCCTAAACTCCTCCCTAAGACTAGGAGCTTGTGACGCCGGGCAACGGACAAGACTTGAAGGTGACAGAATCCAGATCAAAATGGAGACAGAATCCAGATCAAAAAAGAGCTCGATATTTTTCTAGAGGGTTTGAGCATTCTGTATTCTGAAGGTAATGGAAGGCCATGGAAGCATTTTGAGCAGGGTGAGACGTGAACCAGTGTGGGTTTTAGAATCCCTCCGGCTGCCACCAGGTGGAAGTGGATTGAACGAGGTTGAAGGCAGCAAATGAGGAGGTTGCTGTGGTTCTTCTCTAGTTACAGGTAGCTCGAGATAGGGCCTTAGTAGCAGAGGCAGGGCTGAATCGCAGCCCTCTTAGGCACTTTGTGCAGTGAACAAGCATCTCTGCATGGGACCCAGGGTAGGGGTAGGAGTGATAGAGAGGACTAGAAATACAAGATGTTTAGGAGGTGGGGATTTTTTTTTTTTTTTTAGACAGAGTCTTGCTGTGTGCCCAGGCTGGAGTGCAGTGGCGTGATCTCAGCTCACTGCAACCTCTGCCTCCCGAGTTCAAGCTATTCTCTTGAGTAGCTGGGACTACAGATGCATGCCACCATGCCCAGTTAAATTTTGTATTTTTAGTGGAGATGGGGTTTCACCATGTTGGCCAGGCTGGTTTCGAACTCCTGACCTCAAGTGATCTGCCTGCTTGGACTCCCAAAGTGCTGAGATTATAGATGTGAGCCACCGTGCCTGGCCAGAAGGTGGAGTCTATTGGTCTTGGTGATTGAGGACAACAAGAGAGGCATGCAGGATGACACCAGGATCCTGGTTTAGCTAGGTGGATGACAGCTGAGAGGGGAGAGCACAGGAAGACCAGCAAGTTAAGGGGGAAGAGAATGAGTTTGTTTCTGGTGGTGTTGAATGTGGGCCCTGAGTGGACATATCCAGGAAGTCATTGGATATCCATGACTGGAAGGGGAGTTTGGACTGCAGCTGTAGATTGGCTTGGGATTGGTTGTATAATCCAGAGTGAGTGCAGGGAGAAGAGGTCTAAGCCTGGGTCCTGGGAAACCCCAACAGTTAAGAGACACCAACAAAGGATATGAAGAATGCTCCTGGGATGCTAGGAGCTGCCAAGAGGAAAGCTGGAGAAGAGACTCTGCATGGGCTTGTTATCTATTGCTGCATTAAAAAGTTATCCTGGGATTTAGCACCTTGAAGCAATTAGCACACATTATCTCAGTGTGTGTGGGTCAGGGATCTGGGCATGATGCCAGTGGGTGCCTCTTCCTCAAGGTCTCTCAAGGCTGTAGGCTAGGTACTGGCCAGGGCTGCTGTCTCATCTGAAGGCTCGTCTTGAGGAGGATCCCCTTCCAAGCTTCCTCACATGATAGGATTCAGGTCCTCATAGGCTGTTGGACTGAAGACTCAGCTTCCCAATGGCTGTTGGGTGGGGGTCTCTCCACAGGGCAGCCTATAACCTGGCAGCTGGTTTCTTTCAGAGCAAGTGAACAAGAGAGAGAGGCCATACAAAACAAACACTGTGTCTGGGAAGTGATACTCCATTACTTTTGCCATATTCTCTTAACTAGAAGTGAGCCCTGAGGTCCAGCCCACACTCAAGGAGAGGAGGGCCTAGCAGGGCTGGGGATTATTGGGAGCCCTCCCAGAGGCCACTGAAGAGAGCAGTCAAGATGGTAGATGGGGTCCATCAACCTGTCGAGAGGTCATCTGGTAGGGACTAGGAGCTGTTGGTGGCCCTGGCGATGGCGGGTATGTCTGGAGTCAGACACCACACTGGAGCATGTTGAGGCGTAGGATGCAGGGAAGTGAGAAGGGTGAATGTGGGTTACTAGTTAGAGGCTGGAGTGCTTATTGTCTCCCAGAAATGTATGGGTCAGAGAGGCATTCCCAGGTGTGTAATTGACTGTGAGAGCTGGGACAGGTGCTGGAGTGGGATGTGGCCTTTTCTCAGATAAGAGGTTCTTGGGCATGTTTAAACCCTGGTCAGGGGTGGGGTGAGTAGGCAGCCTCTATTATGGCCCTGAAGGCTTTTGCCTTCTGGTATTCACACCCTTGTGTGATCTCCCAACAGCATAGGACAGACATGATTGGATGTCACTTTGAAGATTCGGTTACAAAATGACTACAGCTTTGCTCGCTCTGAGGGAAGGCAGCAGCCATGTCCTGAGGACACTCAGGCAGCCTGGGACAGGCTTAGGAAATGAGGACTTGCTCCACGACACATCACGCTGGGGTTTGCTCTTCTTGCATCAGTAGGCAAACAGCGCTGAGGCAGCTGTTTCAGGACATCGCCAAGGACAAGTCTCCTCCCTCCTCTGGTCCCACCATTTGTAGCCTGTAGCTTTCATCCTCAAAGGCTCCATGTGACCACTGCACCTCCAGGTACCGCATCTGACCCATGTAATGAGGCTTCCCTCAGCTGTGATCAAGCGCAGGCTTTTCCCTCCCTAAGAACCGCCCATTGGTGTGGGTGTGAGCTATGGAGGAGGAGCTGCTGTGGCAGTGGTAGGTGATGTGGATCTACAATGGATTGCTTACAGTCTCACAGCAGACTGCTGCTTGGCCCACCTGAATTTACATCTTAGTGGGCCTGACAGAACCCAGTTCACGAGCAGCAGCCCTGGCCTCATGGTCACTTGATGTCCCCTAGTCATCTCTACCAGTGTCCAGTAACCTGGCAGAGCTGTTTTGTGAATGGTGTCTAGTTCTCTGCTATGGATGGTCTGGTCTTGCTCCAGAACCCTAGGGGGTCTACATTGTGGTTTCCCCACCAGAGCTTGCCCTAAGAAGCTTCATACAGCATGTCTTCCTGCCACGTATGCCTCTAGTATCATGGGGTCTGTGGGTCCCATAGCCTCAGGGACAGCCTTTGATGTCATGTGACCCAGAGATATGTGGGTCAGAGCAGCACTTCCAGGTGTGGAGTCTGCGACCTTCAGAACCCAGAGAGGCCTCAAAGCATTGTGCTTGCTCCTCTGTGATGGGGTGTGCGGGGGGATGTTCTGGTGTGCCCCAGAACACCAGACCCCTACAAACCTCGCTGATGTAGCAAGCCCCCAGTTCTTCATAGGGTTTAATCTTCTGCCTGCTGGAGCACATATGTCTCATTGCTCATCTATCCTGATTAGCACGTTGTCATTGACATGGTGAACCAGTGCAGTGTTCTGCAAGACATCCAGGTGGCCCTGTCCCCTTCAGACTATGATGACAAAGGATGGGAAAGGTACCATTGGCCTGGGGCAAGACCATATGTGTGTACTGTTGTTCCTTCCTGTGAATGCAGATTGTCCCTGATAGGGATGAAAAAGCATGGTGATCAGATGGAAAGCTACATCCAGAGAAGCAGAGGCTGTGCTGATCTGTCTGTGCTAGCAATGACAATGACACCTGCATGGCATCTGTGGTCGGGGTTACCACTTGGCTGAATCTGCAACAGTCCATTGCCATTCTGATTTTTGTTTTTGTTTTTTTTTTTTGAGCTGGAGTCTCCTGTCACCAGGCTGGAGTACAGTGGCACCATCTCAGCTCACTGCAACTTCCGCCTCCTGGGTTCAAGTGATTCCCCTGCCTCAGATTCCCAAGTAGCTAGGGCTCCAGGTGAGCACCACCACGCCCCATGAATTTTTTGTATTTTTTAGTAGAAACGGGGTTTCACCGTGTTGGCCAGGATGGTCTCGATCTCCTGACCTCATAATCTGTCCACCTCGGCCTCCCAAAGTGCTGGGATTACAGGTGTGAGCCACTGTGCCGGCCTGTTTGTGTTTTTTTTTTTTGGGTCAGACTGATGAATTAAATAGGTACATGGTGGGGGATACCCTCCCACACATGCCTTTGATCTTCAAGGGTGGCACCAATCTCCACCATTTTCTCTGGTGTGTGGTGTTATGTGCTCTCTTGGCTGGGGTGGGTGGTGGATAGTGGGGTCTCAGAGGTTTTCACTTGACTATCACTCTCAGCCCATAGACCAAGGAACCAGTGCAGGTATTTTGCTTACTTTGCAGGATGTCTATCCCAGTGATATATTGAGCTTGACCTTGATGGTCATATGACAGTTGCACCCACTCTGCTTCTCACACCTAAGCACTACTATCTGGTCTCTGTTATTTCGGGATTGCTATCATCCCCATGGCCATCAGGGAGCCCAGTTCTGTAGCAGCATCTCCTACTGTCAGCCATGGCCACCCTTTAATCTGCTGCAGGGCGATGAAGAACCTGAGAGGCAGATCTCTGTTTATTAAGCTACTATTCATTGAACGTTGCAGATGTCATGCTCTGTCAGGTGTACAGTGGATACTGCAGTGAATTAGCCACTGCCTCTGTTCTTAAAGGGAGAGAGGTGAAATAGATGCCCTCGGTTATTTCACAAACACAACAAAATCCCACAGAAACCTAGATATAAGGTCCAAAACTCAATAGAAGAAAATGCAGAAGTCTCTGAGTCTCAAAAGGCAGAAAAAAAAAAAAAAAAAAAAACAGAGTAGTTATTAGGCCTGGTCACACATGTCCCATGACTTCTCTTTCCTGGCACATGGTAAGGTGGGAGTTTCCTGCCCTCTGGAGCCTAGAAGCATGGCCAATTGAATGTGAGTGGGAGTGATGTGTATAACTTCTCAGCTGGAACTTGAGGAGCCACTGGATTCCCCATGCTCGTTGTGGCTGTGGTCATTTGTGATCACACAGGCCGGCACTGCCCAGCCTCTCCGGCGAATACAGAAACTGAAACTTAGGCTATGCGCATTTGGGTGCAGTCCAGGATGGGAAAGTCCCAGATGAAGTCCCAGAGGATCACAAGGTGGTTTCTTCCCCAATTTCCCTGTGTTTTTAGGACAGGAGGAAGAAGGAGAATGGGGCCCAATCTCATTCCAGCCCAGTGGTGCTGTCATGGACTGTGAGTCTTGGGGTGCCTGCAATAACTGGGTGCCTGCAATCTGTACCAGGCTCTGAGTCAACCTCAGGATGCTGCAGGGGATAGGCAGGCGTGGCTCGGTCCTCACGATGCTGTAATTCTATAATAGGTGGGGAGACTGGACAGGGAGGCAGGTAAATGAAGACAGGCGAGAGTTAAGGTGTTCAGAAGGAAATGAGACTGGACAGCCGCTCCAGCGAGGGTGCCCACAAAACCCTCTTGAGGACGTGATGTGGCAAGGAGCCAGCCGGGCAGGGGGACAGGCCTGGAGACAGGAGCAGGAACTAGCCGAGGGACGAAAACAGAGACCCGCAGGGCTTGCGTATGGTGAATGCAGCATAAATGCCAGGGGGTAGACAGGCGCAATTAGGGAGGGCTTCCCAGAGGAAGCGGCCTGAAGAATTATGGAAATTAGAGTTGGGGAGAGGCGTCCTGGTTGTGTCGCTTCCTCATTGCGCAGCTTTGGGCAAGTTATTGGACCTCTCCCAGCCTCAGGTCGCCCTGTAAAACGTGACTATAATAGCCGCCCCACAGGGTTGTTAAGAAGAGGGCCTGAGGCCCTGGCGGCACCCCATCGAGCAGCGCGCTGGGAGGCAGCCGCCGCGCGGCGGGAGCGCGTGGCGCCGGGAAGAGTCCCCGCCCGCCCCGCCTTACCCCGTGCTGACTCCGGGTCACCCCTGCGGGGCGCCCGAGGCGCCCACACGCGATGGGGCGGTCCCCGGAAGCTCCGCCCCGACGGTCCGGCCGAGGCCCGGGCCGGAGGTGGAGCACGCCTGCCGCCAGCTAGTCCGCAGACGACAGCACAGCTGGAAGGCGCGCAGAGTAAGAGGTGGCGCGTCCTCAGCGTTCCAGTCTTCGATTCCGCCCCCTTTCCTAGTGAGAAACGCAGCCTTCTCTCTTTGGTGAAGCAGCGTCTCGTCTCCGCACAGCCTCCTGGCTGTCTCTTTAAGAGGTCAGCGGGCTGCTCCGCCTCTTGGGAATCTGATTGGTTTCTCCCACTTTTTTCATTGATGGATTATTCCTATAGGCTGCTGGAGATTAGAGGGCGGGCCCGAGTGGTGCAGGGACTCAGCGGCTTTGGGACAGTGGCCGTTTTCGCAGTTTGGGCTAGAAGGAAAGACGGTCCTGCCCTCCGGGTCGCCGCTGTCGGGAAGGGCTGCAGAGTGTCCGCGAGTCCGGCGGCCCAGGAACTGACCCGGTCTCGCCTTTCCTGCTTAGCCCCCATTCCGCGGAGCGCACCGCGCGCGGTTCTTGCGCGACGGTCCCCGGGTCTGGCCGCCTGGTCCGGCCCTGGAGGCCGGAGTTCCGCGGCCTGCGCCTGGTCCGCGCACACCCAGCGGCGGCGGATGGGCGGCCCAGGATCTCAGGTAAGGAGGGGCCTTTTCCCCGTCTCTTGCCGCAGCTAGAGGGGGAGTTCCGTCTCTCGCCCCGGCGGGAAACCCGGCTGCCGTCCCCTCTTTGCTCCGCGAGCAGTCCCTTCCCGCTCGGGCGCAGCTCGGACGGCCGAGGCAGAGTTTGGGAGGGAAGGCCCTGGGAGGAGCGCCGGGCAGTCGGGAATCGCTCGAGGAGCGGGGGCACGCGAGGCCTGGGAGCAGGCAGCACGCAGCGGCGTCGGGCCGGCCCGGGCTGGAGGCATTGGGGCGGAGATCCGGGCCTCAGCGACCCGGTCCGGCGCGGAGTGGCGACACGGGCTCCAGCCCCACGGTGGGCGTCCGCAGCAGCCGAGGTGCTCCTGAGCCGCGTCTGCCGCGGGTTCGGGGCCTTGTTGCCCTGCGATGCCATCTCGAGGCCCCTGCTCCCCCTGAATTCGGGGAAGGCGGTTGGGGGCTGGCTTTGCCCCACTGCCTCACTGCTCTGCGGTGAGGAGGGGCTGCGGGGTCGTCCAGTCCCCAGCGGGGCTTGGCGGTGCTGGAGATTCAGTTGTTCCCATCCTAACCTGTTGAGGGCTCTTGTCGTCCCAGGTCGTTTTCTAGGGGACTGGGTCCTGAGCACTCCCGGGGTAGAGAGTAGTTAAACACCCAAACCCTGCTCGGGCACTGGAGACAGCTGAGGAGGGAGGGCTTCTCAGAGGAGGTGGCAGGAGAGAGCTGTGGGAGAGCCAGCACCAAAGCCCTGAGGAAGGGACCGGCCTATCAGGTGGAGGGCAACGAGGCAGGGCAGGGGGCAGGTCAGACTGGGCCCAGGCTTCCCCTTCCTCCTGGGGACTCCGGCTTAGGACAGGGACCGCAGGCCTGCCAGCCCCAAGGCCGAAGGCAATGCGGGAGAGCAAAGTAACTTGGCCTCTGCCCTGTGGAACCTTCCTCACCACGTCCTCGCTCCAGGATTTGAAACCCGTTGGGGTGGGAAGCATTTAGGGCCCGGCTCCCCAGGGTTTCCCATTCGGTAGCAGTGGGTGGGGTCTGGTGAATCCTACTGCACTGATGAGATCAGGGTAAGCTGAGTCCCAGAGAGAAGAGAGAAGGCCTTGTCCGGGCGCTCTCAGCAGGCCCTGCATTTCGTGACCACGACCTGAGCCTAGCCAGCATCCTGTCCCCTAGTCGGGTGGGAGAGCGGGGAGGCAGAGGCCTCTGGAATGTTGTGAGGCTGGGAGACTCCTCCTAGGTGGAAGAAACAGGCTGTCCCAGTTTCCTTGGTCCTGGGAGGCGCGGGGTTGCCCAGGGTGCTCTGCATCCCAGGAATTCCTCCTCTTGAGAATCACCCCGGGGCCCCACCCCTTCTCACCGGCCCTAGGCCCCTTTCATGAGCTGACCAACCCCTCCCACTTCCTTGTCAGTGCTTGGGAGCAGCTGTCTAAGAGAATTAAGCAGAGAAAGCTGAGGACTGACCCCTTCTCTGCCTCTCCTCTCCTCTGTACAAGGTGGCAGTAATTGTCCTCTCTCCCCTAGAAGCCAGTGCCATGGTTAAGTGTGTCACCACATGTAAAGCACTGAGTACCTTGTCTGCACATAGGAAGTGTGCATCCTGTTAATTAAAAGTCAGTGCTGGCCGGGTGGGGCGGGGCTCACACCTGCAATCCTAGCACTTTGGGAGACCAAGGCCGGTGGATCATCTAAGGTCAGGAGTTCGAGACTAGCCTGACGAACATGGCGAAACCCCATCTCTACTGAAAATACAAAAAATAGCTGGATGTGATGGCACACACCTGTAATCTCAGCTACTTGGGAGATGAGGCAGGAGAATTGCTCGAACCCAGGAGGTGAAAGTTGCAGTGAGCCAAGATTGCACCATTGCACTCCAGCCTGGGCAACAGAGCAAGACTCTGTTTCAAAAAAAAAAAAAAAAAAGCCAGTGCTTCAGTTGTTTCATAAGCTTTGATTCATAATGGCAATTCTGGTATGGCCAGCAGCCCCATAACTCCAGTGTGGTTGCTGAGCCAAGCAGCAGCAGCAGGGACACCACCTGGGAGCCTGTGGGACACAGACTGTCAGCCCTGCCTCTGCCCTTGGGAGCAGCATCTGCATGTTAACAACAGCCGGGTGGTTCCCACATCAGGTCTGAGAAGACGGCTCTAGAACAAGCCTGGTGCTCTTGACCCACAGGTGGAGAAACAGAGGCCCAGAGAGGGGCGCCTGGCAAGTTGTTGACTGGGGGCCTGGGCTTTGGAGACAGACAGCCTGAATTGTGGGCCTGGCAAGTGGCTGCCTCTCCGAGCTCCACGTGCACAGTGCATAAGTACCTCCCTCCCAGGGTTGGAGGCCAGAGCACAGAGATTGGGCGCCAAGGTTGCTATGTTGTTGGCAGGGAGAGCCGCTGACAACTCCTCTGCGTCTCCTCAGACCCCACAGCAACGGGGGCTTCCAGAGGGGTCCATGGGCCTGGGAACCAATTCCTTTCCCTTCCTTGCCCTTCAGCCCCTCCTCTGGTAAGAAAAGCAGCAACCAGGCTGGGCACACTGGCTCACGTCTGTAATCCCAGCACTTTGGGAGGCCGAGGCAGGTGGATCACGAGGTCAGGAGATCAGCCTGGCCAACATGGTGAAACCCTGCCTCTACTAAAAATACAAAATAAAATAAAAATAAAAATCCACTGGGCATGGTGGCAGGTGCCTGTAATCCCAGCTACTTGGGAGGCTGAGGCAGGGGAATTGCTTGAACCTGAGAGGCAGAGGTTGCAGTGAGCTGAGATCATGCCACTGTGCTCCAGCCTGGTGACAGAGCAAGACTCCATCTCAAAAAAGAAAGAAAAGCAGCAATCACCTTTGTACACATGTCATTTTTGTAGACATTTACCTTCCTGGTTTTGCTTGATTCTTATGGCAACATTTTTAGGCAGGTGATGTTGTCCCCATGATACTTGCAGGGAGAGTGACTCACCCCAGGTCACACAGCAAGCACGTGGCAGAACCAGCAGTCCAGCCCCGTCTGCCTGACTCCATAACCTGTGTTGGCTGGAGGTTTTTCAGTGATGAATTAGAGAAGTCAGACTCAAACTGGCCTAAGCAGAAAAGGGGATTTGTTGGGTTTTACAACTGAAAAGTTCAAGGGGGTAGGACTGGCTTTAGGTGTGGCAGAATCCGGGGGCTCCAGTGAGCTCATCAAGATCCGTCTCCATCCCTGTCTCAGCTCTGTACTCCTCTGTCTCGGCTGTACTCTCAGGCGAGTCCCTGAGTGTAAGGTCTAGGTGGTACAGCTCTGACTTACTGAGCTCAGCGGAGAGTGTTTCCTCAGTTGTCAATGAGAATCTGCCCTGAGACTTTTGCCCTAATAATTCTAATAATTTAGAGCAAAAGTCTCAGGGCATATTTTCATTGGCCAGGGTGATGGAACATCCTGACGGACCAGGCTTAGATCACAGGTGCATTCCCTGGGTTGTGAAGAGGTGGAGTCAGACATCTTTAAACTTCTAGGGAGTCTGGGAGCTGAGATTCCCCCTCAGGAAAATGGTGCTCTTAGCAACTGGCAAGAGCCTGCATGCTGGGCAGGCAAAACCAGGAGAAGCCAACCCTGCCCTCTATACCCTGGACCCTGCCTGACCTCCCCCAGTCTCCTCCTCCCTGCCCCTGTTGCTCCCCACTGCCTTCTCTGCCGCAGTGGGCCTCTCACCTTCATGGTGACTGCTGGATGCCTGGCCTACGCCCTGGCCCTGCCTGTCCTGGGGCTGCATGACATTCTGTCCTGGGTCAGAGCTGGCATTGGGTTGCTAGGACCAGGCATTTGCTCTGCCTGGCTTGGCTTTATAATAGGGACGGGGATAACCGGGCATTGTGGCTCATACCTGTAATCCCAGCACTTTGGGAGACCGAGGCAGATGGATCACTTGAGGTCAGGAGTTCTAGACCAGACTGGCCAACATGGCAAAACCCTGTCTCTGCTAAAAATTCAAAACTTAGCTGGGTGTGGTGGAGCACACTTGTGATCCTAGCTACTTGGGAGGCGAGGTGGGAGGATTGTTTGAACCCGGGAGGCTGAACGTGGGAGGCAGAGGTTTCAGTGACGAGGAGAGGGCTATAGAATCTCGCTCCTTCATTGGGTCACTGATACTCTCAACTCAAAGTTACAAGTTATGATATGCCACCAGAAGTCACGCAAGAAGAGAGCTGCATACTCACTTCCAGCTGTAAGCTCCCCCATGCTCAGTGTGGTGGCCCAGCCCTCCGGGGTCCAAGAAGGCACTGTTCTGGACACCATGCCCTCTATTGCCCCACACAGACACAGATCCCCCCATGAGGTAGCACATGCCTTTGCCTCAACCAACCACTGGTCAGGAGCAGAAGAGCCACCCTTCTTGAGTTTGACCAGAGTCACTCTGCAGGGCATGCTAGCTGTAGGGGCGGACAGTTACTCATCTGATGCACTGTCCTATGCATTGCAGACATTTGGCAGCCCTGGACTCTGCACACAAAAAAATCCACAGTCCTCTACTCCCTAGCAGTTGCCATGTCAAACTAGAGCAAGTGCTCCACGCTGGCTCCACCCCAGAGACCACTGGCTGAAATTAATTGAGACTCAGCTTCTGGTGCTGGGGAGGGACCCCTGCCTGAACACTAGAGGGATTCTAAACAAAATAGTAGCTTGTTAGTGAGGAAGAAGGGGACAGTGTCTGGTGGATAGTGTTGGCCTAAGTTGTAAAACTCCCTGTGGCTCAGGCCCGAAACTACACTGTCAGCCTTCTTTGGCCTCTTCTCTCATTCCCTGTGTTTGATTTGTCGGTGGGTCTTATTGGCTGACCCTCCCAAAGGTCTCCCAAATCTGTCTGTTTCACCCCTGCTGCCGCCACTAGTGTAAGCCTCTGTCTTCTCTTACCTGGACTGTTGCCGGAGCTCCTCGTGGCCTCCCTGTCTCTGCTCCTCCTCCACTTCAGTCCCTTCTCACTGGCAGTCCAGCCATACTGTTTCCATGGAAACCAGATGCCTCACTTCTTGTAACACCCTCTGGTTGCGCTTAGAGTGAAGTTAAATTGCATGTGGGACCTGGCCCTGCCAACCTTTCTGGTATCAGCTACCCTGACCTGTTTTTTGCCCTCGGGACAGGCCAAGCCTGTTTCTACCTCTGGACCTGTGCATTTGCTTTCTCTCCCTGGAATGTTCTTTATATTTCGATCTTTCCAAGGCTGGCTCCTGCTTATTTATTGAGATCTCAGCTCAAATGTCACCTTGTCTGACCACCCAGTCCAAGTAGTACCTTTATATTCACTGGGATTTGGGCTTAGCTGTTGAAACAAAGGCTAAGATAATAAAATAGATTATTTTTATCCATTGCGTGAAAGCCTCTGTGCAAGCTGTCCAGTACGTGCACAAAGGCCCCATTGTGTTGGGGACCCAGACACCTTCTTTCTCATTGCTCTGTTACCCTCAATACAGGGTTTCTGCCTCCTGGTCTAAGGAGGCTGCTCTTGCTCCCACTGTTGTAACCATATTCCAGCCACCCAGAACGGAAAAGGGCATGACCTGAAATTGGCAAATCTTTCTCTGCTTGTGTCCAGTTGGATAAAACTCAGCCACATGGCCACACCCAGTTGCAGGGAAGCTAGGAAAAGTCCCCATTGTCCTGGGAAGCCATGTGCAAGCTGAACTCTATGGTTCCATCACTAAACGGAAGGGTAGATATTGGGGGACCCCAGCAGTTTCAACTGTGTTTCTCGTCATTCTGCTCCACCTCTCTGTTTTCTTCTGTTAGTATCTATCTCTAGAAGCTTGCTTTGTTTTTTTTTTTTTTGAGACAGGGTCTCACTCTGTGGCACAGCCTGGAGTGCAGTGGTGTGATATAGCTTGCTGCAGCTTGGATCTGTTGGGCTTGAGTGATCCTTCAGCCTCAGCCCCCTGAGTAGCTGGGATTATAGGTGTGCACCACCACACCTGGCTAGTTTTTTAAACTTTTTGTAGACACAGCATCTTGCTGTATTTCTCAGGCTCATCTCAAACTCCTGGGCTCAAGTGATCCTCAGCCTCCTGAGTAGCTGGGATTACAGGCATGAGCCACCATGCCTGGCTAATTTTGTATTTTTAGTAGAGGTGGGGTTTCTCCATGTTGGTCAGGCTGGTCTTGAACTCCCGACCTCAGGTGATCCACCCAGTTGGCCTCCCAAAGTGCTGAGATTACAGGTGTGAGCCACCACGCCCAGCCTTTTTTTTTTTGAGACGGAGTCTTGCCCTGTCACCCAGACTGGAGTGCAGTAGCACGATCTCAGCTCGCTGCAACCTCCACCTCCCGGGTTCAAGAGATTCTTGTGCCTCAGACATGCGCCACCATGCCTGGCTAATTTTCATATGTTTTAGTAGAGATGGGGTTTTGCCAAGTTGGCTAGGCTGGTCTCGAATTCCTGACCTCAAGTGATCCGCCCACTTTGGCTTCCCAAAGTGACGGGATTACAGGCATGAGCCACTGCACCTGGCCAATTTTTGTATTTTTTTGTAGAGATGAGGTCTTGCTATGTTGCCCAGGCTGGTCTGGAACTCCTAGGCTCTAGCACTCCTCCTTCTTCAGCTTCCCAGAGTGTTGGGATTGCAGGTGTGTGTCACTGTACCCTGCTGTCCGTATTTAGAAGGGGAATAGGGACATGATCCCAGAGCCAGTGAGTGGCCCACTGGAGCAACCTGAGCCCCAGCCTATGGCCCACCCCCTTTGGAGTCTTCCCTCCCTTTCATCCAGAGGTGATTCTGGTGTTTGAGAGCTTGGACGAGCAACTGGAATACTCCTAAGTCTCCCCAGCCCTGTCTTGGGCTGCTGTTGCTCAGGGATAGCATTGGTGACAACACAGGTAGGGCTCCTGTTGTGTTTCTGCAGACCTTGCTGGCAGGTGTTCAGCTCACTGGGCTGCTCCTTGCTGATGGGGAAATCTAGGCCCTTGATGTATCATCAGGACACGTCTTTTTTACTTTTTAAAATTTACTGAAGTGCACCTACGACTTATGAGTCATCAGTGTGTGGCTTAATGAATTACCACACAGTGAACACGCCTATGTGCCCACCACCTGGATCTGACACCCAGAAGCTGGCAGGCCTCCCGCAATGACCATGCTCTTTAACTCCCCCAAAGGTGCCCGTACGCATTTCTCCATGGGTCGTACGCGGGTCGGCCCTTGTGCCTGGCTTCACACCACATCACTTCTGAGAGTCATTCGTGTTGCCTGTAGCAGCAGGTTGTTCTTTTTATGCTGTGTGGTGTCCACCATA
Source organism: Alouatta palliata (assembly GCA_004027835.1). Taxonomy (NCBI): domain Eukaryota; kingdom Metazoa; phylum Chordata; class Mammalia; order Primates; family Atelidae; genus Alouatta; species Alouatta palliata. The sequence goes on along the minus strand of PVKV010008458.1, from coordinate 38,785 downwards.
GGAACCTGCCAGCATTTATGCTTGTGCTTTGGGGCTGCTCCAGCCTGGGGCTGTCATCCACAGCCTTTACGAGCATTCCTGGTAAAGCAGAGTCACCGGCATCTGGCCCAATCTGTTCAAATCATTCTAAATGTTGGCACCTGTTATGTTCTGTGCCTCAGGCCACACCTCGATCACCCTGAACTCCCTGCAGAAGTACCTGTTGCTGTCTGTCCCCTGAGAGTCCTCTAACTCAGGAGTCTTGGTTTTCTGGCCAGACCTTCAGTCCCCCAACCCCAGAGTGGCTACCAGGACCCCAGACCACCAGCTCTCCTGTCTTCCAGGCTAGACTCGATCTCTCATGCTCAGAGCATCATGCGGGCCCCTGGCCTTTGGGCCCACCCTGTCCCCAGCTTCACCCTGCAGCCTGGCTATTGCAGACACAGCTCGCCCTGCACCTCTGTGGTACAGCCTCTTCCCCCATGTCTGTCTCCACTTGGAGACCTCCTGTGCATCTCCCAGGAACAGCTCAGTGTCCCCTCCATGTGTGTCTGTGGTGGCAGAGGGAGACAAGGGCCAGAGGGTGTGACTGAGGAGGGCATGGTGCCCAGCTCTGGCCCTCAGCAGTGCTGTGGCCTATGAGTTCTGCATCGTGTGGCAGGTCGGAACCACGGCTGACTGCTACCAAGATCTCCCCATGTGTCTGTCTTGTTTGAGGCACTTGACATCACCACAGCCCACTTGTTACCCCATTCCGTAGTGGGGACGTAGGCACGGAGAGGACAGGAAGGAAGGGGCAGGGCTAGGCTGTGAACCCAGAGCCTGTGCTCTCACCCATGCTGCTCTATGGGCCCTCAGGACTGAAAGGAGCCAAGTGGCTATGCCTTGCACACGGAGATGCTCAGCTGAGGGGGTGGCTTTGTTATTGTTTGCAGGTGGTGAAATAGAGCCTGAAATGGGGGACTGGGCCCCTGCCTGGGGGATTGGGTCGTGACCTGTGTGGAGCTCCACATTGAGCTGCAGTGGGCGGGGATGGTGGTTTATAGGGCTGCTCTGTGCAGCCCCCCTGATTTTGCCCTGGGAGTCCCAGGTCCAGAGGAAGGAGGACAGTGGCCCAGGCCACACAGCCCCTGCACTGCTCAGTCAGCAGCTCTCACTCCCCCAGGGCTGTCTGCTGGCGGGATGGACACCCTGGAGGAGGCAACTTGGGCCAATGGGAGCACAGCGCTGCCCCCACCCCTGGCACCAAACATCAGTGTACCTCATCACTGCCTGCTGCTGCTCTATGAAGACATTGGCACCTCCAGGTGGGGCAGTCACAACACTGGGCAGGCTCGCTGAGTGTTGGTGGCTTTTCCTGGTGTGTGTGCGGGTGGTAAGGGTGGGTCAGATTGTGTGCTGGAGATGGGGGTGCATGCGTGGCCTTACTAGTGAACCAATTCCTGTGCCTGTCTGCCAGGGTCCGGTACTGGGACCTCATGCTACTCATCCCCAATGTGCTCTTCCTCATCTTCCTGCTCTGGAAGCTTCCATCTGCTCGGGCCAAGATCCGCATCACCTCCAGCCCCATTTTTATCACCTTCTACATCCTGGTGAGTTCACTGCAGTTGACAGAAAAGCCAACTCCAACTGGCTTAAAGAAAAAGGGAATTAACTGTTTCTATAATGAAAATGAGCTTCAGATATGACTGGATCCAGGCAGTTAAATGATGTCATTAGGATCTGTTTCTGCATCTCGGCTCTCTTTGGGACTTAACTTGTATGAGTTCTCCCCATATGGTGTCAAAGATGGCCAAGAGCAGCTTTAAGCTGACATCCTGCCTCTACAACTCAGGTAGACAGTTTTCTGATAGTGTGGACTCGGGATTTCCTCTGACTGGCCCACCTAGGATGCTCATCCCCGAACCAAGCTCTGTGGCTAGAGCAAGGAAAGGGGCACTGTGAAGCTGGGAGGGCAGCAGCAGCTCAGCTGGACCATATGGACTGAGGGAGGTGGTCCCTATGACAGAGTTGGGGAGCTGGTACTAGAGGGGAGGGGAATGGATGCTGGGTGGGGAAAAATGTCTACTGTATCCTCCATCCATTCGTTCCTCATGTGTCCATTCTGTGAAACCTCTTTGGAGAAGACATCTTACTTGCTGGGAGAGCCTGCATTCTCACCACTTGGTGGTCCTGGCACATGTTGCCTGGGGAGAGGTGTCTGGGCTGTGGTCAACAAGGCAGCTCCAAATGTGGGCTGTCCAGGTATAGGCTCCAGGTGTGGATGGTCTGGGTGCAGATTCCATGTACGGGGTGCAGGTTCCATGTACGAGCTGCAGGTCTGGGCTGTGCAGATGTGGGCTGCAGGTGGAGGCTTCAGCTGTGGGCTATCCAGGTGCAGGCTTCAGGTATGGGCTGTCTAGGTATGGGCTTCGGGTGAGGGCTGTGATGTTCGTGTGAGCACCTGTGAGGCCGCCTGCATAGCTGCAGCCCAGTGGGAGCTTGGCAGACAGTAGGTGTTTGGCAGTTTGTTGCTTTTGCTGCCTGCCCTGCTGACACAATTTCTCATGGCACAAAAGACAGAGTATATATGGATCTGGGCATGTGTCAGAAAACCCAGCTGAGACTCATAGAAGCCGGTTTCTGACTGAAAAACTGGGAAGTTCCTGGACCTCAGGCACAGTAGGATTTTGGGGGGCAGCAGTGCTGCTGGAGCACCATCTCCATCTCCCACTGAGCCTGGGAACTCCCCGAGGGCCCTGCTCTCTCGCCATCTGCCCTTGTGGCAGCAGGGTGGCACCCATTGTGCTAGGCTTGCATGCCCTCTGCCCGCCTTTCCTGGAGGCTGCACTCGACATCCTGGATCTCTCTCATGAGGCTCGCTTGGGTCCCATGCCCTTCCCTGAACCAGCCCTGAGGCCAGGGGAATGGCACACACCACTAGCCAGTGCTGCTGCATCCCGGGCCTGTCCTTGAAGCCAGGAGCGGTGGGCTCAGCCTCACCTGGAACCACCGAAGTGGGCGTGAGGAGGGAGAGGAAGGGGGTGGATACCGGGCAGATAAGAGCCACAGATGCTGAGCAGGCACTTTTGTGAAACCTGCCAGGCCAGTGGCTTCCTCAGAGGTCTCGGCACCTCTTCTCAGTGACCTTTCGTCCAGTCCCGCATGCCTCAGAATGAAAACCAGGAATAAGATAATAACAACAAATGTATACTTGGCCCTTCCTGGGTGCCAGGCAGGCTTCTGCTGCATCTGTTAACCCATTTGACTCAACAACCAAATGCAGTAGGTTTTGTTTCTGCCCCCATTTTATAGATGAGAAAGCTAAGGTACAGAGCTGGGAAGCAGCAGCCTGCTGCTTGTGATGTGAACCTGGCCATCTGGCTCCACCGTGCTCACCTACTAATCAGGGCTGTTGGTGCTAGCTAGGAAACTGGGGCCCCGAGAGGGGAGGGCCAGGCCAGAGGCCACCCACAGCTGACGGTCTGCAAGTCTGAGAGGCTTGCTTCCTGGAGCCCGCTCCCTGCCTCCGAGTCCCACCCTGACTTGCCCCTTCCTCCTTTCCAATCTCGGCAGTCAAAGGGTCCTGTATATGTGGGGGTAGGCTTGCCATCCCTGCCAATGCAGAGGCTCTTGTTCCCTGACTGCCATACCACTCCCTTGCCCACCAGGTGTTCGTGGTGGCGCTGGTAGGCATTGCCCGGGCCGTGGTATCCATGACGGTGAGCACCTCGGACGCTGCAACTGTTGCAGATAAGGTGTGGCTGGGCCTGCTGAGGGAGGCTGGGGAGGCCTGGCCTGGGCTGGGCTGGGAGTGCTGGCCCGGGCTGACGCTCTGCCCACTCTGCGTGCAGATCCTATGGGAGATCACCCGCTTCTTCCTGCTGGCCATCGAGCTGAGCGTGATCATCCTGGGCCTGGCCTTCGGTGTGTATACCACTGTGCTTTTGGGCCCCAGCGATGCTCTCCCTTGCCCCTTCCTGGCTGCGGGCTGACCCTAGCCTGGTCACGGGCTGGCTCCTGCATCCTGACCAGCACATTTCTTCCAGGCCACCTGGAGAGCAAATCCAGCATCAAGCGGGTGCTGGCCATCACCACGGTGCTGTCCCTGGCCTATTCTGTCACCCAGGTAAGAGGGTGGGTGTGGGCAGGCGACGCCAGGAGTCAGGGCACCAGGCGCCCACTGCTTCTGGGCCTGGGTCAGGTTTCCAGTCTTTATCACCTTCAGAGTTCTCAAACTTTGCACTTGAGAAATCACATGGGGTGATTGTTACCGAGGCACGTTCTAGGGTCCCCGGGAGATTTGGATCCAGTAGGCCAGGTTGCCGGGGCGGGAGGCTCAGGACTTGCCCTTTTAACAAGGAGCACAGGTAGGGACAGTGCAGGTCTGCAGACCCCCCTTACAAGCATGCATCTAGAGGCCCCTTTCTTAGATTGGGGGCAGGGACTGCACTTTGCCCATCTCTGCCCCCTGCCCCATGTGACTCAGCCCAAGACTGGCCGGCTCCGGATGTGCTGCAATCAGGTGGGCAGGATGTGGCCAGGAAGCAGGCTGGGGCAGGTGACTTGAGGATCAGGCCAAGAGGCTGGACTTGGTGTGGTGGAAAGCTTAGGGGACTTAGCATCGGGAAAAGCCCCTGGGAGGGAAGAGCCTTGAGATACTCTCCCTTCATCCCTTCCTGCTTGCCCCTGCAGGGGACGCTGGAGATCCTGTACCCTGATGCCCATCTCTCAGCTGAGGACTTTAACATCTATGGCCATGGGGGCCGCCAGTTCTGGCTGGTCAGCTCCTGCTTTTTCTTCCTGGTGAGGTTCAGGCTGGGGTGGCTGGGGCCTCAGGGCCAGGTAGGGGAATTGGATGCCTGGGTTCCTGGTTGTGGGTCTGGGCTGGCACCTCCAGCACCTTCTCAGCCCTGCCTGTCTCCATAGGTCTACTCTCTGGTGGTCATCCTCCCCAAGACCCCGCTGAAGGAGCGCATTTCCCTGCCTTGTGAGCAGCTGGCCAGCAGTTCTGGGACAGGCGGGAGCGGGAGGGGGTCTGCTGGGCCACTGCGGCTGGGAGCAGGAGAGCCCTGGGTGAGAGGGAGGCCTAGAGGGGCCCTGGGGGATACACCAGGCTTGAAGGTGGTAGGTGTGGGAGGCAGAGCCTGGCCTGGCCAGGGTGGGAACCTCATGATTCACCCTGTCCGGCCCCCAGCTCGGAGGAGCTTCTATGTGTATGCGGGCATCCTGGCGCTGCTCAACCTGCTGCAGGGGCTGGGGAGTATGCTGCTGTGCGTGGACATCATCGAGGGGCTCTGGTACGTGGGGGTAGCATGGGGAGGTGGGTGGCAGAGTGTCCACTCACTGGGGGCATGGGGAGGTGGGCAGCATGATGTCCACCTACTGGGCGCATGGGGAGATGTGGAGGGGACAGGCTGTTACCCGCTTGGGGCATGGGGAAGTGGGGGGGCAGGGCAAGGTTGTCTAACCGATACAGGAGAGGGGTGGATGAGGGGCAGGGCATGGCATCCACCACTGGGTACATGGGGAAGTGGGAGTCAGGGCATCCACCCGCTGGGGGCGTGGGGAGGTGGAGGGCAGAGTGAGTGTTCACCTACTGAGAATGTGGGAAGGTTGGGGACAGAGTGTCCACCAGGTGGGGGCATGGGGAGTTGGGGGCAAAGCATCCACCACCTGGGGGGATGAAGGGAGTGGGGCAGCTAAGGGGCACAGCGTGGGGCTGGGAGACCCCGTGCTGACCTGCCTTCTCTGCAGCTGTGTAGACACCACAACCTTCCTGTACTTCAGCTTCTTCGCGCCGCTCATCTATGTGGCCTTCCTCCGGGGCTTCTTCGGGTGAGTCTGTAGCCGCCAGCGCCCCCGCGTGGCTGCCGGCAGAACTTCGCCTTCTTCCAGTATGGGTGCGAGGATTGATGCCGAGGGGCTGTGTATGCATACAATGTGCATGCGCAGAAAATACACACATGCACATGGGCACACGTATACAGATATGCACGTGCAAACAGATATACGCACAACCACCCACATGTGCATGCACACATGTGCACGTACAGGCACAGATGCACAGACATACGCACAAATGCACATGCACACACATTAACATATGCACATACAGACAGACACATGCACACAAACATGCACGTGCACACCCACATACATGCACACACATGCATTCGACATATACATACATGTAGATATGTGCCATGTACACACATGCATACATATGTATGCACGTTGTATGTACAGTACACACAGTCTTCCCACGAGAGAGGAGAGAGGAAGAGGGAGAGGGAGAGGCTATGCATGTTGTCCTGCATTGCTATTTTTGTTTTTTTGGCATGGGTACGGAGTCTCACTCTGTTGCCTAGGCTGGAGTGCAGTGGTGTGATCTCAGCTCCCTGCAACTTCCTCCTCCCGGGTTCAAGTGATTCCCCTGCCTCAGCCTCCCAAGTAAGTGGGACTACAGGACCCTGCCATCACACCCGGTTAATTTTTTGTATTTTAGTAGAGAGGGTTTCACCAGGTTGCCCAGACTAGTCTGGAATTCCTGAGCTCAGACAATCCGCCTGCCTCGGCCTCCCACAGTGCTGGGATTACAAGTATGAGCCACTGTGCCCGTCAAGGTGTTTTTTATTTAATAATGTATTAACTCATTCATTCACAAGCATTCATTGAGCACCTACTATGTTCCAGACACTGCTAGAACTAGAAGATTCGAGGCCCACAGTGGATGCACATCCCTGTCCTCATGGAGTTTGTAGCCTGCTTGGGGAAGATTGAGAAGGGAGCAGGTTTGGGGTGGAAAGTCAGTGGGATTCTCTGGGGGTGGGTTCACTGCTGTGTACATGTGCATCTGCAGAAGCATCCATGAGATGGGATGCTGGAGACATGGGATTGGGGGTTCTACTCCAGACCTCTGATGTGGTTGGAATGTGGGTGCTTTGCCCTCCTTTCTCACCTGCTGGGTCTTGGGGGTAGGGGTTCAGCCTCCCACCTGAGTGAAGCTGGGAGAGGGCCAGACTGTTCCATGGCCCCATCTTGCTTCTGCACACATGATTTCTCTCCTAAGCCTCAGGCTCCTTTTTTGTAAATTGGGTGTAGTGTGTCCCCCTTGGAGAGTTGCCCTGAGGGCCGAGGGACCAGGCCAGGGTGAAGTGGGTGATAACTTGAGCAGCAGGGGTCATAGGAGTGGGAGCAGAGGCCACAGCCAGTGTTTCCTGAGCACTTGGGCAGGCGCTGTCGAAGGCTCGTGATTTGTGTCCATTCATCCTCCACACGGGGTCCACACGCCCTGTTCACCATGAGGAAGCAGGCACAGAGGCCCCCTGCCCCAGCTCACACAGCCAGGAGGAGGAGGGCTGGGTTCCAAAACAAATCTAGATGGGCTCTGGGGTCCAGCTGACAGGCTGTCTCAGGGTGAGTATCAGGCAACTGTTGGTTGATTCCTTCCTTATCTGGTGGCCTCATCGGCCTGGAGGGAAGGCTGTTCCTGAGTCACTCAGTGAGGCTCCCCTGCCTCTGTCTCCCACCTATCAGCTCAGAACCCAAGATCCTCTTCTCCTACAAATGCCAAGTGGATGAGACAGAGGAGCCGGACGTACACCTACCTCAGCCCTATGCTGTTGCCCGGCGGGAGGGCCTGGAGGCTGCAGGGGCTGCTGGGGCCTCAGCTGCCAGCTACTCGAGCACGCAGTTCGACTCTGCTGGCGGGGTGGCCTACCTGGACGACATCGCTTCCATGCCCTGCCACACTGGCAGCATCAACAGCACGGACAGTGAGCGTTGGAAGGCCATCAATGCCTGAGAATGGCTGTCGGGGCCTGCAGAGGACAGGCCAGAGAGGAGGCCAGAGGGCTCAGAGTCCCTGGGGGAGGAGGACCAGGTTTGTGGGCGTTAGCCCTGTGTGGCTCTGTTCCCACCATGAGTCTGGAGGCCCCCACCTCCCTGGGGCTCCTGATCCCCTTTGCCATCTCTTCTCTCACCGGGGACCCTCCTCCCCTTCCCACCTGCTCTCATCCTGCCTCAGCCACATGGCCCAGGCTTTCCTTCCAGGGCCATGCTTGGCAGGACTGGCCAAGGGCACCCTCCTTCTCTGCACCCTTGGCACAAGGGCAGGGCTGGCTCTCCCAATGCCTCCATCCCATCCCCATGGTGCTTTGGCCTCCTCAAAGCCCACCATGGTGGATGGACTGAAGTGTGTATATTTTCTTGATCTATTTTTTAATAAAAAGGAAAAGGAACAGAAGGTGTTGATGTGGAGGTTTAGCAGGAATACCAAAACCTTTCGGGGGCTGATTTCTCCTAGGAGCCTGAGGACTGGGTGAAGGGCTGGGAGGCTCAGGGGACCTCTGTTTGCTCAACCAAGGAACAGTCCCCAGTACCCAAGCCCCGGGCTGGCTGCTGGGGAGGTGGAGAGAAACAGGATCCCAGCCACCCCTGCCTCTGGGCTCATCTGATTAGTGGGAACAGACATGAAGAGAGAGGAGAACTGTTTCTGCAAGCCAGCACCTCTCTCTGCTGTGTTGGAGACACACACTTACCTTAGGCAGCTGCTTCCCTCTACTCAGCTCCAGTAAATCTCAGAATGGACTTACTATGCTGTCTGTAAACTGGGGAGAAGACGATCTATCTTGCAGGGGCTTTTGTAAGGATTGGAAAACAGTAAGTGCAAGTGGCTGGCATACCGTAATGAACGATAAGGATGGCTCTTATTTTTAGCCTCCAGAATAGTGCTTGGCGTATAGCAGACCCTCAGCAGACAGGACGCAGGGAATGATGTTTGTCCTAAGGATGGGTGTGGTTGGCCCAAAATGTGAGTAAATCAGAACAAAGCACTGGGATCATGAGGTGTGAGTAGGGGAGAGGGCCCCGCGTATCCCTGCCACTACCCTTGTACCCAAGTTTGGCTTTGAACTTTCTGGCAGTTGGAATGAAAGGGAGTTGCTGCCAGTTATGTAATTCCCAGTGTTGGAGAGGAGGGTCCCACCCAGGACCCAGCCGACTGCATGCTGCTTTCAGAGCCTGAGGAGGTCTCAGCCCCAGCTGTGAGGGCCCTCAGGGTCAGGCTATTGCCTGCCTCCAAGCTTTGCCTTTTTTTGGCGGGGGGAGTGGGGTTCTGAGAGTACCAGTTCCAACACAGCTCATGTCTGTGGGGCAACATGTCAGGTGCGCTGGGATCCAGGACCCGGAGGGTTGGTAGTGGGCAGGGTACTACTACCCGGTGGTATGGCCAGTGAGCTGAACTCTTGGGCTGCAGTGGGTACTGCAGGGTGCCCCTGAGTGGCAAAGTTTGGTGGCCTTTCAGCTCATGTAAATCAGGGAAGGCAAGCTCACAGGGCATGCTGAGTGAGGGTTGGGGGCCAGTGGGGATTTGACCATCAAATCCACATGCAGTCCAAGATGGCAAAGAGTCAGCTGAGGTTTGCTGGGTGCAGTGAAAGAGCAGAGAGGCATCAGCAGAAGAAAGACCATTTTTGTTCTGTTTTTGTTTTTTAAAAATAGGTCATATATGTACATGGCAAAAAAAAAAAAAAAAAAAAGGTTCATGCCATGCAGGAGGATATTTGGTGGACGATAAATCTCCATGTGTTGCACTGAGTTTCTCTGTTCCCCACCCCTGCGAAGCACCCAGGGTCTTCATAACCTTCCAGAGCCATCCTGCGTTCACACCAGCGGGTGTGTATGTCATCCCTGTTTCTATAATGTTAATGCTCTGTAGCTTGCTCCAATGCATCTTGGAGATGATTCCATGTCAAGCGGAGGTCGGCTTCACTCCCGCAGCTGCGTACATATGGATATACCGCAATTTATAAACCAGTTCCCTTGGGGTGGACTTTTGTTTCTGAAAGATTTTGCAATAACAAACAAGGCAACATCAACAATCCTTATAAATTTGCTTTTGGTAACTCATGCAAGTAGAATTGCTGAAGCACACACTCTTAATTAGTTTTAATTACTCTTAGTCTTCTGCAGAGATTGACAGTTGTCCTCCAATAAATGTTGTTCTTCTCTTCCATTGGAATAGAATCCCTGATTTTTAGCTGGAGGCACAGCTGTTTAGAATAAGGACTGCATTTTCCAGCCTTCCTTGCAGGTGGGTTCTGGCCAATGGCTATGTATGCATGCAACTTCCCTAGGGATAGGAGGTGGGCCCTTCTTTCCTGCTGACTGGGATGTGCTTATAACGGCTGGGGTCTTGAACCATTGGGTAACTTGGGGAATGGAAGTTTCTCATTGCAGTGCGACAGAATAGAGAGCCCGTGCTGGGGACACCCTACCTTCAGATGACTTTTGGAACGTGCGAGAGAGATGAGTGGCTAGCTTGTTCAAACCACTTTTGATGTTTCTCTTACGGTTGAACCTAATCTGGACCAACACACCCATTCAAAGAGGCTGTGCTGGCTTTCATTTCCACCGGCACATCCTCACCAATGCAGTGTGCTAGTCACATTTTCAGTCTTTCTGAAGAGCCTTGCTCGGACCACATTTCCTGTCTGGTGTCTGGGTGGGAACAGGCATTAGGCAGAGGAGCGGCAGAATGCAGGGTTTCTGGAGTCTTAACACGGTCACAGAGTTCACAGAGTTCACTGTATGTGGCCACATATACAGTGAAGGTCCAGCCTCACCTTCCCGCTACTGCTGCTCATGGGCTGTGGACCTTGTGAAGTTCACAGCTTCTCCCTAACCCTCAGTTTCCTCATCTGTGGCACTGGGTAGCAGGTGACTGGTTGTCACCCGGTATCCATTTTTTCCTCCCTCAGTAACTGTACCCTGATGTTTGTGGGTCAGTGGAGCACCCACCTCAGAGGTGTCACCCTTGAGAATTTAGGGAAGAAGACTTTGGGCACAGGGTCCTCAGTTGCTGTCAAGCCCAGTGCCAGCCCAAGCGTGGCTCTGAAGCAGCGGAGGTCTGAGACCTGCAGGTCCCCTGTCCAGAGCACCCGAGGGTTGAACACATGGCCAGTGATGAAATGGGTTTGCCAGGGCTGCTGTAGCAAAGTACTACAGATGGGGGCCTTCAACAACAGGGCTTTATTTTCTTACAGTTCTAGAGGCTGGAATTCCAAGATCAGGGTGTACACTGTTGGTTTCCCTGAGGCCCCTCTCCTGCATTTGGAGTCAGCTGCCCCCTTGCTGCCTCCTCGAGTGGTTTTTCCATCTGTGTGCAGGGTCCCTGCTGTCTTATCTGGGGCTGCATTTCCTCTCTTTATATGGACACCAGTCAGATTAGATTAGGAGCCCCCAATGGCCTCTTTTCACCTTGATCACCTCTGTAAAGGCCGAATGTCCAAATGCAGTCCCCTGTGGAGGTGCTGGGGGCTGGGCCTTCAGTGCATGAGTGTTGGAGGACGTACTTCAGCCATAACAAATGGCATTACAGCCTCTCTCTGCCTGACATCCTGACAGCATGCAAGGTCCTGAGACTTTACCCGATCCATGGAACAGACGGAAAAGCCCTAAGCATGACTGAGGTTAAATCTTCCTCCAGCTCAGCAGAATGGAGCCATGGTGGAAACTCAGCAACATTCTAGAAAATCCCTGGTGTGCTGTGATGGGATTCCCTGCCCTGTGTAGGGCTGGGTTTTCTCGAGGATGGCCCTGGGTTCTGCTATTTCCCTTGAGACACCTGGAGGACCATCGCCCTGCTCTGCCCGGTTGGAAGAAGGATGAGGCCATGTGACTAATGCTGGTTACTGCGATGTGAGTAGAGGGGGCATGCGTCACTTACAGGCAGGAGAATTTAATGGCCAGTGCATTGCTCCAGCCAACCACAGTGATGGCAGATGCACATGGTAAAGATAGAGTCTCTGCCAGCCCAGGTCCCTGAGGGGGCTCAGTGCGAAGAGTCCCCCTGCTAAGCTGCACTGATGTGCCCTTTAAACCTCCAAGACAAGGGCTGTTTGTCACTGCAGCACATCCTGGCATGTTTCAAGTGTTAGCTGAGATGGACACCTGCTACAGTAGCTACGTGATTAATTTTATTTCCAAGTACGAGAGCAAGGCATGGGATAGGGACAAGTAAAAGCTCCTGGGCTCAAAGAATCACCCCTTAGCCCCTGTGTCACATGGGCTCATTTTCAGACTCTGTGGATTATTCTGTCAGTTTTTCCTCCCATTCTAGCTTCCTTAGGGGTGCCTGTGCCAGGGTCATAATCCAAGTGCCCTAGTCTTTCCCCCTCCCTTCAGCTTCCAGTGGCCTCATCTCTGTGCTTCAGGGTGACTGTGGAGGGGTGAAGGCATCTGGGGAGGAGCTAGTGTGTTGTGATGGCACAGGCTGTTTACTAAGTGTGTGCTGGGAACCCAGTGCCGAGCTGCCTTCTGAAGTGCCAGCCTGGGAAGCACAGTCCCCTTCCCCAACCAACTGTTCCTGCTGTGCCACCTGCAGAGCAAGGGCCCGGGCTCAGGAGAGAGCCTGCTCCTCTCCCAGTGATGATGGGGTAGGTACCTCTTGGAGCAGCCAGCCGGCCTCATGGGCTGTCCCAGAGATGCTCAGGTGGCCTGCACCTGGCGCCTGGATGTCAAAGGCCATGGCACCAAACTGGTTGGCAGATGGGCTCCCTAGAGACCTGAGTCCACCCTCTGCCCCAGGCAGGTGATCAAGATGCGGCAGAGCCAGCCTGGAGAAGCAGCTGCTAGGCCACGAGCATGCCTCTCCTCTGCCTCAGAAGTGCCTTTTGGGAGCTGCAAGGGGTTAGAGGCACCTGCTTAGCACTAAGCCCCGTGAATAGGCCTAGTGTGAGTGGCCTAGAGTGAGTGGGTACTTACTTCTCCCCATGGCTTTGCTGCAGAACTGGATGCAAAAGCTGAGCAAGGCCAAAAGGATATGGGTCCCAAGTCCATCATGTCCCTGGGGATGCATGCACAGGTTCTGCCTTGGGACTTGGGCTCAGCCCCAGGCACAGCAACTGTGAGATCTTCTGGACTTCCCATGCTGTAGCCTGTCAGAGGACAGTCTCATCTTCAAAGCTGGTGATCCTGTTTCACACCCATGGGTCATCCACAAGAGGCCATTCTGCTAAGGTCCTGGTAATTACCCTGCAAGACAGGTTTACCTGATCCCATTTTACAGATGAGGACCCCAAGGCTCGGAAAGCAGTTATTTGCCCAAGACCTGATGGGAAGCAGAGCTTGGTGTTCAGCTCAGGTCTGCCTGAATCTGCAGCCTAACTTTACCTGGGACCCGACGCCCCTCTCAGGAGGACCCAGGTCAGTGGAGGGGGACAGGGGGAGCAATTTTGCCAAACTGCCCCCCTTAGCAACACCAGATGTGAAAGGTGTGAATGGGAGGAGCTGTCACATGTCACATCGGAGAGGAAGGAAGGGTCATCTGGCACCGCACGTGTTTTTGGTTGATTGTTTAGAGGGAATGAAATGTAGTTCTAAACACTATGTTCTGGCAGCATTCTAAACACCATGGGTTATGCAGGCCCACTTTACAGATGGCGAAACCTGAGGGAGTGAGGTCACATGGCCAAATATGGTAGGGTGGGTTTTGACTCTAGGCAATCTGGCTGAGTCCAGGCCTCTGACCATTGCACCGCACTGTCACATCTGACAGAAATACCCTCAGCAATGGAAGCGTCCCAAGTCTTGTCTGTTGCACCAAAACGAGGAGCCTACAGCCACTCCAAATCCAGCCTGGTGGATGCAGAGGAAATGCCCAAATGATTGCGCGGAATGGGACTGAGAGCGCTTGGGGCGGTTCTAGCAGAGTGGGGCCTGGAGTCCACACCTCCGGAGCATAGAACCAACTCGTTTCCACTCCCAGTGCTGCCATTTCCTCAAGTGAGCTGGCAGGCTTCCTGCTCCCTGTGCCTCAGTTTCCCCACCTACAATGTGGGGCTGATTGTGCCTCCTTGGCGTCTATGAAGCTCCCACCCCATCCTGTGCAGGGCCTGGCCCAGTGCAGCTTCTCCGTCTGAGGAACTCTCCATGCTCCGTTTCTAAGCAGGACCTTCTCTAGGGGGCGAAGGTACTGCTTGCGGGGAGTGGCCCGTGTAATTGGCTCTGGGATCAGGAGCATGCCCAGTGTTTTATTTCTCATATTGTTTGGGGACGGCGACTCAGCTGAACGAATTCCTCAAATCAAGATCCAATAACCTGCTGTGAAGAGTGTTTAAAGCTGGCTCCAGGAGGCTCTGGGATGCAAGATCAGTTCTGCTTGGCTGGGGCCGAATGGTATTCTGGGGAAGACAGGGCCCAATTCAAGGTGGAAAATGTGAGAGTAGATCCAAGGAGCCAGCTCTCCCGTGAGCCAGGGCTTGCCTGGGCCAAGGGCTTGGGGGCACACACCCTCACACCATTGGCCTCCTCACTGTGGGCACCTGGGCTGCCTCTGGGGCTGGCTCTGAAACCCTTAACTACAGACTGGAGTGGGTGATAAGCACCCTCCTCTAGTCATTGATGCAGCCCCTGTGACGATGGCCTTCCAGAAGGTTCCTGCTCTTCCCTGTTCCAAATGCTGACCCTCATCATCCTCGTAAATGGAGGTGTCTTGTGGGCTTGCACAATGTTTAAAAAATTAGTTGTCCTGTTTTAAATATTACAAGATTTCATATAGATGTATGAATTTTTGGCTTCTCAAAAAAACAATCAGAAGATGTGACAGGCTCAGATCGGACATTTTGCCCCCAGTTCTGACCACTCCTCCTGGCATTGACCGTCATATCGCTTGCCTGGCTCCTGCACATATCAGAGTTTCAGACATTCCTGCAACCAGGAGGACTCTCCCAGGCTGCATCTTGTCCTTCCCAGGCATGGCATTCTGCACACGTTTACTGAGCACCTAGTGTGCCTGTGCCATGTTCTGTGGTGGTCAGACACAGAAGACAGACAAGGAAACAAGCTACAACCTCGTGTGGCCCTGGGGTCCAGACTTTTTTGCCTTCCCAGTCTTCTTAAAAAAAATTTTTTTTAAATAGAGATGGGGGTCTCGCTATGTTGCCCAGGCTGATCTTGAGCTCCTAAGCTCAAATGGTCCCCCCTCCTCAGCCTCCCAAAATGTTGGGATTGCAGGCGTGAGCCATCATACCCGGTCTGCCTGTCCAGACGTTGAAGATGCCCCCAACTTCTCTTCTGGGGACAGGCCCGCGCCTGGGCTCCTCGGTGGGAACACGCTCAGGCCTAGCCAATGAGGAACGTGCGTGTGACTCAGGCTGAGCCAATCGGATAACAGCTGCTCCTGGAATTCTTGAAAAAGGAAGTATTTTTCTTCAGGGTTTGCAAGGCTGGTGGAATGTGGGTCTGGAACTGCTCTAGCTCTCTTGTGAGAGCCTCTGAGAATGAGGCCATCAGGGCCACAGCAGAGCCTTGGAGAGGGGCAGGGCTCAGGAGCAAGCCCTTTACCCAGTACCTGGACCCATCCAAGCCTGAGTGGGGGATGGTGAGGGTTTCCAGGCATCGCAGCCAACACAGCTCCTTTTAGGTACAAGCCAGCTTAAGTTGGGCTCTTGTCACTTGTAACTAGCGGAGCCCTGTGTTATGTGGGTGAGGGGAGAGATAGGCAGAGGGATGTCCAAGGGCTGTGGGCGTGGGGAGGGGGCTTCTAACCGATAAGCTTGAAAGGAGAGCAGGTGTCAGGGAAATGAAGAGAGGAGCAGAAAGGGAGGGCATTCTAGTCCGGGGAAGCTGTGAGCACAGATCAGTAGATCAGTGTGGACTGAAATGAGACACGACTCTCAGAACCTTGGTTCAAATAAGGAACGAAACAGCATCTTAGCTTTTACTAATTTTTTCCTTCATGCAGATGGCAACAATTCTTTTACAGTTTGACCAAGAAATTTCAGAACGTGACAGATGTCAAACTAAATATTCTTAGCAGGGAAAGAAATGATCATACAAGACACCTCCTAATGGGTCTTGCAGCCTGGAGAGGATGGCAGTTCGTGCTGGCAAAGCCCAAAGTCTAGCACCTTAAAGACTCCTTTGTCCAAATAACCCTTCTGAAGACACTTTTATACTAACAGAAAATAGAAGGGGATTTTACATTTTCTCAACAGTCTCCACACTAGAGAGAGAGAGAGGAAAAAATATATATGTATATAACATTTTCAATTCCCCGCATTATCAGAGGCAGCCTTATGATTCCAAAGAGCGTCTGTGTTTTTGCGGCTGAGGAGAAGCAGGAACATTTCTTCCTTCTTTTCTTGCTGAGATTTCTTTCACTAGCCGTAAGAAAGGCTTAGAGTTCTCAAGGGTAACTGCTGAAATTTCATTATTTGGCACAAAAAGAGAGGAAAAAAAAGACTCAACAAGCTTAGAACTCAGACTACAGAAAGGTGAAGAGCAGGCTAGGATGAGTCAGCAGGAGAATTGGAGCACACACTGTTTGCACTGTCGGTGAGCAGCATGCCCCCTGAATGTGCCTGGGAAGGTGTGATTATTCAGCTCAGCCAGTGATGGGGGTGTGAGGGTGTGCTGCTGCGGACGCACATAGCCAGACCAGAGGGCCTTAAATAAAGGGGTGATGGAGCATGAGGTGAGGAGGGGTTAGGCAGCCAATCCATGGCCCAGGCTCCCTCCGGCTTTGTGCTCCACCGGCCTCAGCCCTGGCTCCTATCCCAAAGGTAGCCTCATAGTCCTAGGATGGCAGCTGTGGCTCCAGCTGTCCCATTCTGTCGAGGTCCCTGGGGCTCTAGGCCAGCAGCCCTTCCATGTGAGGAGCTGGCACATCAGCTGTACTTAATAACTCTCACTTCCCCCTCGTTGGCCAAAATTTGCTGATTGAGCCACTCCTATTTGCAAGGGAGGCTGGAAAAGGTGGGGTTTCCTTTTTTGAGTGGGTTGGGCACATGCTGTTTCCCACAAATCAGTAACAGAGAAAGAAAATGGATATTATATAGGCAATTGACAGTCTCTGCTACATGTGCTAAGAAATACAAAGAATCAGCTAATGAATTGGTGCTAGTGTTGGTGATCGGGGTCCCGGTGGTTATGATGATGCTGGTGGTGGTGCTGGTGGTGGTGATGGTGGTGGTGCTGGTAGTGATGGTAGTGGTGATGGTGGTGCTGGTAGTTTTGGTGGTGGTGGTGGTGCTGGTAGTGATGGTGGTACTGGTAGTTAGTGATGGTAGTAGTGATGATGGTGGGTACAGGTGGTGGTGGTGGTGATAGTGGTGCTGGTGGTAGTGGTGGTGATGGTGGTGTTGATGGTGGTTCTGGTAATGATGGTGGTGCTGATGGTAGTGGTGGTGTTGTACCACCACCAGCCTGTCATAGTTTCCCATAGTCATTCAGGTAATTCTTTCAAACATTACCTTATAAGTTAAGCCATCATGGGAACAATTTACCCTACCATGTGTAATCCTCCTTTCTTATTTCCCTCCTCTGACCCCCACAGTAAGCAACTACTCTCCCACTCTCTCAAATTTTGTGTTTATCCATGCAGCATGTATCTGTGACAGTATGTAGCATTGTCTTGTGTGCATTTAAATTTATCAAATAAGTTCATACTGATTACTTTCTTCCATAACTTTATGTTTCATTTCATTTTGTTTTGGAGACTCATCAACACTGATACAGCTATTGCATAGTATTCCATGACACAAATACAGCATCATTTATTAGTCAGTTTTCCTGCCAATTCAGGTTGTTTGCAAGCTGTGACAGCAAATGACATCCCCGTGCACGATCTGGTGTCTGACTTTTGAAGCACTCTCTAGGGTGTATCTTCAGGAATAAAATTTCTGGGGTCGTGTGTGTACACATCTTCAATTTCTCTCGATGCCACCAAAGTTTTCTTTCAAGTGGTCATAGCAACCCCTGGAGCTTTTGAAACAGGGATGTGACATAGACCAGGGGTTCTCAGACTTGGGTCCTGGCCCCCCGGGATTTCTAAAACCCTTTGAGGGGGTTTATGAGGTCAAAACGATTTTCACAATAAGCTGTGATCTGCCTTTCTCACTCATTCTGTCACAGTGCACGGTGGAATTTCCCAGGCCTGCCATGTGATGACGTCACAGCTCTGACAGCCAGTGAGATGCGTGCTTATGGCTTCTTGTGCTTTCGAAGCTCTGCATTCTAATGAGTAAGGTAAATGATCAATCAAACTCCCCCTGACAAAAGCTCTTTTGGGTCTCAATTTTTAAGAGTATAAAGGGGTCCTGAGATCAAAAAGTTTTAGGGTTGTCAAGGGACAGACCCATCATTTAGACCCATAGAGCCAGGGCATACAAGGGGCAGTCCACAGGTGAGTCGCTTCAGGGCTATGGTTCCCCCTTGCTGGGTCTACTTCTTGGGATGCTAAGACAAAGTTATTTCAAATGCAGCCGATGGAAACAGGCCCTTGTTCTGCTGACTGCCCCTGCTGCATGGATCCTCAGGAAGCAGCTTGAGCTCTGGGAACCACCTTGCTGGGATGCACTCCTCACATTCTGGGCCCATCTCAGAGCAATTGCAGCTGGCACCATTTGGCCCCTGGGGGTTGCTAACAGTGTGTCATTGATCCAACCTCTCTGATTCTATCCCAATTTGGGAAACTGGTTTTCAGGCCAGAGGGACACTGCCAGATCTAAGCAGACTGGCTGGGAAGGTCAGCACTGTGCAGAGGGGGGCAGCTGTGTGAGGGAAAGAAATCGGGTGCCTGGGTTGCAAGTCAGACTCTACTTCTAAGAGTGACCTTGGGTGAGTCATTTTACCTTCTGGGTCTCAGTTTCCTCTTTTTTAAAATAGGGACAATAGCCAGTGCTCAGAAGGCTCTTGAGAACTGTGGGCTCTCCAAAGAGATTGAGAACTTGGCTTATTTCCCAAACATCTGTGTGTGTCCTGGTGCCAGAATCACACCCATCGGCCTCAGCTGCTAGGAGTCATTCTACTTACTGGCAGCTGACAGGGTAGGGACCCAGGTGAAGTCCTCTTCCAGAGTAAGTCAGCAATCTGTCCAGGACACGGAAGGGGAAGACTTGCAGAATGGGGAAGACTTGGTGACAGAGCATATTATGTAAATAAAGAGGGTCCAAGGTGGTCACAGGCTGGCTTGTTGTATGGAAAGGCCCAGGCTGACAGTGAGTCCATGGAACAGGCAGCAGTGGGTGGGGAATACGGAGCTACTGCACCTGGCTGTGAGAGGAGGGGGCGGGTGTGGTGACTGTATTGGGTGTGGTTTGCCACTCCAGGTCTTGCTGCAGCCAGCCTGGGAAGCAGCTGAGTTCCTAGGTCTGTGTTAGACCGTGGTGGCTCCACAGAGCAGGCACATTAAGGGGAAAATCAGCATTGCACTGGGAATGGTGAGGTGACACCACAGAATCTGATTTTTCACTCCTTGTGTAGATTCTCCTTCTTTACTTCCTTCTCTGCTCAGCATCACCTTCCCAGAGCAAAACAGCTGAAAAACCACACTAGAAAGCAGCCCCTTTGGTTCTTTATTTATCCACACAAAGGAAACAGGAGTGAAGAAACCAGACAAAAATCCCTGCCCTGAAGGGGCTGATATTCTAGTGCGGGAGGTAGATAATCCAGGGGACACACGTAGAATATATAGAGGTTGGCAGGGTGGTGGCGGCGGAGGAAGAATATATAGAGGTTTAGACAGCAGTGAGTGCTAGGAAGAAAAACAAGCAGAGTTAATCGTAATAGGTTAATAGTAAGTGCAGGAAACAGCATGTGCAGGGGAACGGTAACTGAGGGGCAAATAGCAAGGGCAAGGGGGCACAGGAAATGCAGGGAAAGAGTAAGTGCAGTGGGAGCAGTCAGTGAGGGGACGGTAATACAAAGGTGAATAGCAAGTGTGGGAGAACAGTAATGTAGGGGCAACAGGAAGTGTAGGGGCAACAGGAAGTACAGGGGAAATAGTAAGTGCAAGGGAATGGGAAGTGCAGGGGAACAAAGGTGTGTAAGCAGAGTATGTTGTGGGACACAGGAAGTGCAGGGAACAGTAAGTGATAGTGGAATAGTAAGTGCTAGGGTACTGCAAGTTCAGAGGAAACAGTAAGTGCACAGGAATAATAAGTATAGAGTCCTTCTGTTGTTTTACGCATAAGACTCCTGTTTACAAATTACCTGTGAAGTTGTTTGTTAACACAATTTCTTTTTGATCTCTCTTGTTCGTGTAAGTTCATCAAGGCAGGAGTTTTGGTGCTTTGTTTACTGCTCTCTCCCCAGTGCCTAGGATAATGACTAGTCTTTTTGAGTGCTTAATAGTAATTTTGTTGAAGGAATGGATGAATGAATGAATGGGTGAGTGCTGTAGTGTGGGGAATGCTGATTGATGGGTGGGAGGCTATATTTGACTTTTGACAGTGAAATCAAGCAGCACAGTACTGATAGCTGGGGGGTGTGTGGCTGGAGCTCAGGGCCGGAGCCACTGAGATGGCTCCCAGGGGAGACAGATTCTGAGCCAGGACCAGGAATGCCAGCCCAGGGCAGCTTGAGATAGGCCATACTGATGGCTCGAAAGCCCAATGCTCTGACCAGGGCTGGCTGGTCAGAGCATGCCATCCTGGAGGTACCTGGCCTGATCAGATGCTCCAGGTGGCAATGCCTAAGGGTAGAGTGCATCTTCAGGAAGTGCTAGAGCTCTGGGGCAGGCATAGGTAAGGAGCCTGGGGTAGGAAAGGGGAGTGTTCCCTTCCTGATGTCCTATGTCAAGTACCATATAAGGGGCCTCTGGGGATCATTCCCTTTCGCTCGCCAGCAGGATTAGATCAAAGGGGTACGATGTCTGTGTTGCAGTCCTTGTAGTTAGGATGGCCACATAATTTATTGTCTAAATCACCAGCACACCTTTTTGGGGTAAAATTAAAGATAATTTTTATTTTAAAATAATTTCAGGTGCACAGAAAAGTTACAAATATTACAAAGAACTTTTTCTTTCTTTTTGAGATGGAGTCTTGCTCTGTCGCCAGGCTGGAGTGCAGCGGCGCCATCTCGGCTCACTGCAACCTCCGCCTCCCAGGCTCAAGCCATTCTCCTGCCTCAGCCTCCTCAGTAGCTGGGATTACAGGTATCCACCACCACGCCTGGCTAATTTTTGTGTTTTTTAGTGGAGACGGGATTTCCCCATATTGGTCAGGCTGGTCTCAAACTCCTGACCTCAGGTGATCCACCCACCTAGGCCTCCCAAAGTGCTGGGATTACAGACGCGAGCCACTGTGCCTGGCCTACAAAGAACTTTTATCTCCTGGACCATCTGAGAGTTGCTGACATGATGCCCAACACCCTGAAGCCTTTAGTGTGTTTTTCCCTCCAACAGATCATTCTCTGTGACTGCAATGCAGCCATTCAAATCAGGAAAGCAGCACTGAGAGGACACCAGCACCTAATCCCCAGACCTCACGGAGGTGGTTTTGCCAATTGTAGAATCCCCTTGCAGCAAAACGATCCAGTTCGGGACCACACGGTGCCCTAAGTTAGCCTGTCTCCTGAGTCTCCTTCAGTCTGGAACATTCTTCAGTCTTGCCTTGACTTTCATGAATTGGATGTCTTTGAACGTTATCCTCCAGCATTTTGTAAAAAATAGAATGCCCCTTAATTTGGGTTTGTCTGCTGCTTCCTAGTGATCAGATCAGCTTATGTGTTTTCAGAGGGATGGCACAGAAGGGATGCTGCGTGCTCCTCCTTGCGCCCTATTGGGGCCCACGGTGGTGGTTTGTCTTATCACTTGGTTATAGAAGGAGTCTTCTTCTCTGTAAATGTGGGAAATGTGCTCTTCCCGTTTATGAGTAATGTGCCTCTGCAGGGAGGCAGTGCTTTGAGCCAGGTGCACCCTCTCTTCTCCTTCTACCTTCCACTTGCCAGTGTTTTCTTTTTCTTAATTGAGATAAAGTCTTGCTCTGTCATCCAAGCTGGAATGCAGTGACACGATCTAGGTTCACTGTAAGCTCCCCCTCCCGGGTTCAAGCAATTCTCCTGTCTCAGCGTCCCAAACAGCTGGAATTACAGGCATGTGCCACCTCACCTGGCTAGTTTTTCTATTGTAGTGGAGATGGGGTTTCACCATTTGGCCAAGGTGGTCTCAAACTCCTGACCTCAAGTGATCCACCCACCTTGGCCTCTGAAAGTGCTGGGATTACAGGCGTGAGCCATCATGCCCGGCCGTTACTTGCCAGTTTTAGTATCCTTTGATTCTTGTCTGAAACAATTGTTCGCCAAGTGGTGGCCAAATGGTGACTTTCAGACGGTGCCCTCCACCCCTTCCACGTTTACTGGTTGGCTTCCACTGTCAGGAAGAGCATTCTCTTCCATCCATTCATTTATTTTTAAATTTATTTACATTTACTTTTATTTGTCATTCAGAGGAAAACAGGGACATTTTTGAGAGTGGAAGCGGGCAATAGGTACATATTCAGGGACGATAGGTATAAACCAGGACTGTCCCCTGAAAACTGGGAGGTGTGTGCACCTGTGATATCCCTCACCTCCACCTCAGCTGGCTTCTGGCTAAGGAAAGTGGCTCTGTTACCACTCCAAAGGGGATGCCTGCCTGCCCAGTTCCAGGAGCCAGGTCTTGGAGGTTCTCCTGATACCCCCACATCCATTCTGTCACCCCACATCTCTCATCCCCACATCCATTCTATCACCAAGTCCTGTGCATATTAATTCCAAATGTAGCTTCAATCTACCTGTCCCTTCCCACCTCTGCCAGCCTGGTCCACACTGCCATCCCCTCTCCTCTAGGCCAATGCTGTCATTTCTCGTTGGCCCCATCCTATTCCGTTTGCACACTCAGTCACAGAGACCTTTGAGACACGCAGGTCTATTCAATGGCTCAGCCCCCTCCCTTGGCTCCCTTCTGGCATGGCCCCCACGTGCTCCTCCCCTGCCTCCTGATCTGCACCCCAGAACCTCAGGCCCTCGGGCCCTCAAACACCCAGCTTTCCAACCCTAACCAGCCAGCCATTGAAGGTTATAGGATCTTTGTAGTTATACATTTTTATCCTTACAAAATCATTTTTTCACAACCACTCAAAAATATGGAATAGCTGAAATTTTATTGGAAGGTAACTTTGGCACCACTGTCACCTTTCAGATTCAGTCACAGTGACTGTGCCCAGTCAACATCCCGCCTGCCACCAGAGGGCTTTCTGTAGTGCCACGGGCAGCCCTCATCCGCTGCTGCCTGCCTGGCTGCTTCTCATCAGGGGTGACTGTCAGGAACCCAAAGGACTGAGCCCTGAAAAGCATTCCTGATCAGGGACTGTGCTTAGCAGCTCAAGTATGAAACCTGGTATATTGGTATAGAAAAATTTATGCTTGTAAGACTGTGTACAGTGGCTCATGCCTGTAATCCCAGCACTTCGGGAGGCCAAGGCAGGCAGATCAGGGTGAGTCCCGATTAGGTTGGAAGTTCAAGACCAGCCTGGCCAATATGGTGAAACCCCGTCTCTACTAACTAGGCATCGTGTTGTGCACCTGTAATCTCAGCTACTTGAAAGGCCGAGGCACGAGAATTGCTTGAACCTGAGAGGTGGAGGTTGCAGTGAGCTGAGATCGTGCCACTGCACTCTAGCTGGGCAACAGAGCAAGACTCTGTCTCAAAAAAAAAAAAAAAAAAAAGGAAAGAAAGAAAGTTATGCTTGTAGAAGACAACTCAAGATTAATTTACATATTTAAAAATATTTTCCTTGGAATTTAATACAGATCCAATATTGACTATCTTCTTTAAGTACTTTGTATCTTATTCTTCCTGTCAAGCTTTGCACTATAAAGGCGATGTCATGCTTTTCTGCCATGCCTCATGCAGTTGGCAACTCGCTCCCCTCCCCATGTCTTTTCCAGATGAGCCATGATGCACAAAAGGTTGGGATGCCTGGCACGGGATGCCAACTAGTCAGTGTCTTTGGAATGCCCCTGCTGCCCTCCTGGGGCTAATTCCTATTCCACTGTGAGCTTTCCTTGACCAGCAGAGAAGAGAAGCACCTGGTACATACAGGCTACTCAACGTATCTGTTCAACAGACATGTACACGGCTTCTGCTGCAGGTCAGGAGGCCCCACTCAGGAGCCTGAGTACTTTCCCTCTGTAGGCCATTATAATCCTGTGAACAGATGAATAGGGCAGATACTGCTTGTATCCTTATTTTACAGATGATAAGGTTGAGGCTCAGAGGGGCTTAGAGACTTGGCTAAGCTCACCAAGCTGGGAAGTCATGGAGCTGTGATTCAAACACAGGCATTCTGGCTCCAGGACCGTGCTCTTAGCTGCTGTCTCTTCTTCATATGCCAGCATCTTTGTGATGCTGTATTTGTTTGTGGTATATGATTATTGTGACCTCTGTGGGGACACTCAGCACAAGGCCTGGTCCTTCATAGGTGCTCAATACATATTGTTTAAATGAATGAATGAAAACAATTATTGTTCCTTTTGGTGATCAAAATTTCCACTCCACGCTAAGTTCCCCTTTCATGGAATGAAGGGGTATGAGGCTAGGTATGAGCTCAGGACACTGATGGATTCTCAGAGGGCAGAGCTTGGCCACTTTGGCTTGCCAGTGGACAGAGAGACCCTCCCTATCTAAGGGGGCCAGGGACGGCTTCTCTGAGACAGTGACATTGAAATAGGTTTTGAGGGATAAGTGGGAACCTGATAAAATCTGTTGCTGGAAGCAGCACACATAGTGAAGGATCAGTCTCAACTTTTTTTTTCTTTTGGTTGAACCACACATCATGTTCAACCTGAGGGTTAGTCTCATCTTCAAACAACCACCCCATCATTCAGGCTAGAGGTACAAAGCAGGATGATAGGAACATTTACAGGTGGCCACGAATCCACGAAATGGCCAAAGGTTTCCTCTCATCCCTTTTGCCAAATCATTTAGTGCTTTTCAAAGACAAGGAGGTTAAACCTTGTTCCCTTCGACTTCTCTCACTTGGAATGGATGCTTCTGGCTGCCAGCTGCACTCCTCCTCTGTGGCTGGAAGCATTTTTGGGTTTCTGGGGGTCTCCTCTGAGACTGCAGTTATCCTAGGCATGAAGCAAATGAGCATCACTGTCTGCTGACCTCTTCGCTGTGGGCTGCAGATGGAGCAGGGACACAGGGAGCAGGGTGTGGCCCCAGAGAGGAGCTGGAGATCTGGATAGGGTGGGGACAGGTGGGTGGCCTGTGACCCAGGCTGGCTGGCAAGCACCACAGTCCTATGGCTGCAGGAAGGATGTGATCTCAGCTGGCCCAATCTGGGGACATCCTCTGAGCATACTGGGAACCAGAACCAGGAGACAGACGTCGATTCTGAATGGTTTTCTTTCAACACCTGCATCCACCTAGGCCCAAAGTTCTGCACTTTGCAATGACTCAAAATACTCCTGTACTGTGAAGCCAGTTTAGGATGGACTTCTGACTCTGGCTGCAAGAGGTTCCAGGGCAGAGGAGAGTTGGCTTAGTTCAGGGACCAGAATGAGGCCTGCACCCTCTCCCATGGCTGTGCCCAGAGGAAGAAAGACCATGCAGGTTCGGAAATCCTGCTGGATGTCCCTAGCTACTGTGCAGAGGAGGGGCAGCGCTCAGTAGTTTTAGAGACTAATATTGAAGAGGAAGCACACGTGCATGGCCTATATGCAAAAGCACATAACAGATTTGCATTGGGACCTGCAGGAACCCACAGGCTCAGGCCCACAGACACGCAACAGAAGTACATGCGTGCACACACACACACACACACACACACACACACTCTTCAGATAGTTTAAACATGTGCTGCAAAATAAGTACATGCCCTTTGACCTCATTTCTGGGAAGCTGTTCTTAGGAGAGAATTAAGGATGTGTGCCAAGACTCAGCCACAAGGAATATCCCTGCAGTGCTGTTTGTGATAAGAAAAAGCCAGCAACAATCTAGATTGTAATAAGGGAGTGGTGAAGTCTGCTGTCATTGGAGGGCACGATGGCATGCTATTCAGCCCTCAAGAGGAAGTGCACAGCTGTTTACACAGAAGATGAGCATCATTTATTGTTGAGTACAACGAAAAGCAGCTTGAAAAATAATCTGAATGGTATGATCCCATTTGGGTAAGACAGAAGTCAGAAGCAGCTTGGAAGAGGGGCTGGAAGATTTGCCCTGGGGGGTAGTCACGGTTGTTTCTGGTTGCCTATTTATTTTTTTAGACGCAGGTCTTGCTCTGTTTCCCAGGCTGGAGTGCAGTGGTGTGATCATAGTTCACTGCAGCCTTGACCTCCCAGGCTCAAGCAATCCTCCCACCTCAGTCCTTGGAGTAGGTGGGACTACAGGTGGGTGCCACCACAGCTGGCTAATTTGTTAAATTTTTTGTAGAGATGGGGTCTTACTGTGTTTCCAAGCTGGTCTTGAACTCCTGGCCTCAAGCAGTCCTCCTACTTTGATATCCCAAAGTGTTGGGATTACTAGAGTGAGCCACTGTGCCTGGCTTCTAGTTGCTTCTGAGTCAGTGCAATTGTGGCATTTTTTCTTTTCCTGTATGGGAATCAAGAATTGCTTTCTGGGGCCAGTCATGGTGGCTCACGTCTGTAATCCCAGCACTTTGGGAGGCCGAGGTGAGTGGATCACTTGAGGTCAGGAGTTTGAGACCAGTCTGGCCAACGTGGCGAAACCCCATCTCTACTAAAAATACAAAAAATTAGCTGGGCATGGTGGTGTGCACCTGTAGTCCCAGCTACTCAGGAGGCTGAGGCAAATGAATCGCTTGAACCTGGGAGGCGGAGGTTGCAGTGAGCCAAGACTGAAGCATCACACTCCAGCCTGGACTACCAAGTGAGACTCAGTCTCAAAAAACAAAGAAAGAAAGAATTGCTTTCTGGGTGGGAAAAAAATCAAACTTGATTTTGAAAGGAATATGAATTCTATACACATATACCCCCACATGTACAAACATCAATTATGGATTAAGATTGAGATTGCTATGTGGTTTATAAAAGCATAAAGTTGGAAATAACTTATATGTCCAGCAATAGGGGATTGACTAAGAAATCGGTATTTCAATGGAATTACTACACAACTGTTCCAAAGATTGAGGAAGGTCTAGATAAGCTCTGGTTAGGAAGAGTCTCCAAGATGTATTGTCAAAACCACCACGATCACCAGCAGCAGCATAGTGTTTATCGTATGTAATCATTTGCAGATAAACAATTATATGCACATGTAAACATGAACTATCTCTGGAAGGACCCACGGGAAACCAATAGCGGTGCTTGTCCCTGGGGAAGGGAGCTGGTGGTCTGGAATCAGGGTTGGGGGAAGAGGGCCCCATTGTAGCTGTAAACCTGTTTAAATCTTGAGTTAAATTTTTTTTTTCATTATTTGCATGTGTTTTTCCTTTGAAAGCCTAAATTAAAAATGAAGAAAAGGAAAGCACAGACATGCTTAGGTAAGCACATGGCTGAGATGTCCAAACATGCTGGCAGAGCAGCTGCTCATCCCCAAACACAAACGCCACCCTGCACCCCCATACCTATGGGCATGTCGACAGGGACTCAGGCAAGTCCTGCAGGGAGCCGGGCCTCACACAGGGCTGGGGGTGGTGGAGTAGGGGCTGTGGGGGCGGCTGGGAGCAGTGGCAGTTCTGTGCTCTGCCTCTTTAATTCCCTCTGGCTGAAATGCCAATTTTCTGCTAGGTTGGCCTGGCTGCTGCAGAATCGCTTCTGTTAACAAACTGCACCGAAGAGCTGAGCAATTAGGCAATTAAACCGTTTTAAATTGAATTTAGAGCCCTGATATTTCTCTGGGAGGATGGCCTCCTGGCCTCACCTCTGCCCTGGGTGGTGGATGGGAGGTGCAGGGCTTGTAACAGTGCCTGTGTGGGGGCTGCTCTGAGATGGACTTGTAGATCTATGGCTCAGGGAACGCAGCCTCTCCTGGCTTGTTGCTATGTGCTAGAGTGTACAGATTCTTTATGATTCATTCATTCATTCATTCATTTGTGTATTTATGGAACATCCATTATGTGCCAGGACTGTTCTAGGCACTGGAATCCAGAGGTAGTGGTGAATGGAATAGAGTCCTTGTTTTCTGGATTTTATATTTTACTAAGGGAAACAGATGACAAAGAAACAAAGAAGCAAGCCGATTCCACAGTGAAATGGAAATGAGAAAGGGAATGGCGGGGAGACATGCTGCTAGAGTCGTGGGTGAAGGCCTCTCTAAGGAGGTTACATTCCTGCTAAGAAACTGAAGCCTGGGCAGGCATAATAAGAGCTTTTAGAAGGGATAGCAAGGGCCCTGGTGTATACCCAGGCTGGGCTGTTGAGTGCAAGACCAAAGATTAAAATGGAGAAGAATTAGGGGAGACTGGGTAGGACTCTGTGCATGCTAGCACTGCCCCTGTGATGCTCACAGCAGTCTAACAAAGGGGGACATGTGTATCTGTATTGACTCAGAGAGGAAGGGACCCGAGTCACTCAGCAGGGGCAACTGCAGCAGCCAGGACTGCTCAGAATGAAGAATAGCCCCAGGTTCCCCAGCCATGTGCCCACGTGGCTTTCCCTGGTGGACCGGTCAGATGGGATCCCAGGACAGAGCTGGGGCAGGCAGGCCCATTGCCACTGAGTGTGAGGAGGGACTTTTGACCCAAACCTCCTAACCATGGAATGCCCTCCCTGTAAGGCAGTGAGCTTCCTATTCTGGGAGGTATTTGAGCACAGGCTGGGCAACCAGTTAATGTGGGTTCATAGAGGAAATCCCAGCATTGAACAGTGTGGGGCAGCTTCCGTGTTTTCCAGCTGCTGGCCATGGGGACTTCCTGGGGGTGTGCTCACCGTGTGGAACGCTGGCCAGGCCACCTCACTGCTCTGCAGCTCAGCTTCCTGGGCCATAAAGTGGAGCTGGTGATGGTACCAACGGAGAGCATGCTAGGTGACTTAATGCAGCCAATGCCCTTGGAACGCCCGTTGGGGGTGCTGCTGTGTTATTATAACAGCCATGGGCTTTCACTGGCTTGCTTTTTCATCTCTTTTGCTTTTGATTTGACAATCTCAAAGCATGGATGTGGTAAAAAAACAAAAAACAGAAACAACAACCAACCAACCATCCGAAAGGATCAGCAGTCAAAGGTGAGCCTCTCTCCAACCCCTGGCCCGGCGTTCCTCACGGAGGCCATCACTGCCAGCGCTGGAGGCGGGGATTGTAATCCTTCCAGAGATATTCCCCACATAAGGAAATGCCTTTCCCACACAAACTGTAGCATTCTATGTATATCCTTCTGCATTTGGCTTCTTTCCTCACTCCTCGTCAGAGCCATATACATTGATTTAAAAATTGTTAAATTTCTGAATAGGAAACATATTCTCACAGGGCTTAAAAGCTAGTGATGTATATTGAGAATTCTTTCTCTCCTTCCTGTTTCTGACCACCCCATGCCCCAGATAGGTGACCACTTGCACTGATTTCTTATGGATCCTTTCAATGTTTTGTTACACAAACACATACAGATAGACATTCTTCTTTCCCCACCCTGTTCCTACACAAAAGCCGTATACTCTGTGCGTGGTTCTGCATGTTTGTTTTTCTCCTAACATCTGTCAGCATGGCCCAGGGAATGCAGCCTCTCCTGGCTCATCCCTAAGTGTTAGAGTGTGCAGATTCTTCATTCATTCATTCATTCATTCACGTATTTATTGGACATCCATTATGTGGCAGGACTGTTCTGGGTACTGGGATCTAGCTGTAGCAGTGAGTCTCACTGCAGTGTGTAAGGACCTGTTTCCCAACAGCATGTAGAATTTTCCTATCAGCCCATGGAGCCTCCTCACTATCTTCAACAGCTGTGCAGTATTCCGTGTGCCCAAAGCAGAGTTTGTCTAACCAGCTCCTAGATGGGTTGTTTGCAATATTCTCGTGATTACAGATGGCAGCAGTGGCTCCCCTGGTGGAACTGTGAGGACACATGGTTTCGTGGTGCCCAGGATGTCTGCAAGACCCATGCTCAGAGGTAGGGCTGGAGGGTCACAAGGTGATTATGACAGCCCTTTCTATAAACAGCTTCCCCTCCAGAGTGTGTTCCCTTGACTCTCACAGCAATGTGGAAGGACCCGTTACATGCACGCACACACACACACACACACACACGCACGCACATACACGCACACGCACACACTCATGTGCACACACACACGCTGTTGGCAGCATTAGAATTCTTTGTTGTTCTGATAGGTGAGAAGTGGTAACGATGTCATTAATTTTCATTTCTGTTATAATGTGTGAAGTTGGGTGTTTGTCATATGTTTAGGGGCCTTTTGAGTTTTGTGTAAACTGTCTATTCATGTTCTCTGCCAATTTTTGAGGGGTTGACTTTTCTAGATTTCTAGAAGATTTAGATTAGACCAGGGATTGGCAAACTTGCCTGTTGGATAAGTTGGACCCACTGCCTTTAAAATTTTTTTTTGTAAATAAAATTCGATTGAACAAAGCTGCACTCACTGTCTGTGGTTGCTTTCTACCACCACAGTAGAGCTGAGCAGTTGCTGCAGATACCCTCACGGCCTGCAAAGCTGGAAGTGCTCACTGCAGAGCTCCACACAAACAGCCTGCTGACCCTGAGCTAGACTTTTTCGATGAGTTGCAAACATTTTCCCCAGTTTCTCATGTGTCTTTTGAATTTTCTTTTTGCTTTAAGTGCATTTTTAGTTTAAAGATTGTTCCCTGGACACTTTTTGATAGGGCTAAAGCTTAACTTCTGGAGGGTCTTGCTTCTCAAAAACCATTCTTTTTATATGCCAGACTCTGAGGTTCAATGTCGCTTTTTTTTTTTTTGAGTCAGGGTCTTGCTGTGCTGCCCAGGCTGCAGTGCAGTGGCGCGATCACAGCTCACTGCAGCCTGGACCTCCTGTGCTCAAGAGATCCTACGGATCCTCCCACCTCAGCCTCCTGAGTAGCTGGGACTACAGGCACCCGCTATCAAGCCAGGCTGATTTTTTAATTTTTTGTAGGGAGCGGGTTTCCCTATGTTACCCAAGCTGGTCTCGAATTCCTGGACTAAAGTGATCCACCCTTCTCAGCTTCCCAAAGTGCTAGGATTACAGGCTTGAGCCACCGTGCACAGCCTGTCGCTTGTGTTTCATTTCAGTGCCAAAAGAAAATGCACAAAAAGGCAGACTTAAACTACGTAGACTTTCATGGAGGATTTGGCACTTGGATCGTTACTGTTGAGATTTATGGTTTGAGAGGTGAAGACTGAAGCAGAGGGTATGGTGATCCCCGTGTTACAGATGAGGACCCTGAGGCTCAGACAGTCTCTCAGCCTGCTGGCCTGCGGCGACGGGACTTGGAGCTGGTTCTACCACTCCCAGTGGGTGACCTTGGCTGCGTCCTGCTGTGAAGGGAGATCCAGAGAGGGGAGGGGGCCAAAGGACGCAGGCAGGACGGGGCTAATCGTGGGTCCCAGGGGAGTCCCCAACATTATGCGCGCCCCCCACGCCCAGCCTCCGGAGGCCGTAGGGGTTCCCTGGCCTCTTTCCCCCCAGCACAGCCCGGGCTCAGTGCGGTCGCTCCGCGCCATGCTCGACGCGAGCACCAGGGGGCGGTGCGGCACTAGGCAACGCGGCGCGCGGGGCCGGGCTTCGGGAGGGGAGGGGCGGAGAGGAGGGGAAAGCAAGACTATAGAGGGAGAAGGGAGGGGAGAGAGGGGAGGGGAAGGATGAGGAGGGGAGGAGGACGGGGGGCTTGAGACTGCCGCAGACCTCTCTCAGTTGCGCCCTCGGAGGGGCGGACAGCTTGTGCCCTGCTGCCCAGCCCCTGGCGAGGCCGTGCGTCTGCTCAGAGCTGCGCCAACACCGCCTGGCGTACTCCCCCATCCCTCCCCAGATCCCTGATCACTCCCCTAGTGCCCCAGCCCGGTCCCTCCTCCCTTGACCCCTTCTCCAGTACCCCGGCTCCCGTCCCCCGCCTCTCAAGGGCCCAGTCCGGGGTGTATGTCTGCTCTGAGCTTCGCTAACACCTCCCGGCTTACTCCTCCATCCCTCCTCCTGACCCAGCCGCCCGTGCCCAGCCTCGTCCCTCCTCCCTTGACCCTTCTCAGTACCCCGGCTCTTGTCCCCTCTCCAGCGCCCAGTCCGTGTCCCGCTTCTAGACCCCAGCTGGAACCCCCAGCCTCAGACCGCACCCAATGACCACAGCCTGTGCCCCTCGGTCCCCAGCCGCGCCACCTTTCCATCCGCAACCCCTCCCTCCCAAGTCCCCCCTCTGAGCTTCATTTTCTTGCCTGGAGCTGTGGGCTTGGAGCCAGACTCTCAGGGTTTGAGCTGAGGCTGCCACTGGCCTCGTGGAATAGAAAGCCCACCACTGAGCTGGCTTCAAACCCTCCAGGGCTCCTGTCACCTTAAAATAGAATCCCCAGGAGGCCTTCCTCTTGCATGAATGCCCTGCCGCCCAGCTGACACCCAGGCTCCCCCTCCCCTCCTCTCGAAGCAGGCACAGCAATCTTCGTGCCATCCAACAAGGCCTCAGGGTTGCGCCTGACTCCTGCCCCAGCACGTGTGGCTCCCTCGCCTGGAACGCCCTTCCCTGGCAGTGTCCTTCCACCACTCCTGATGGCCGGAAATTCTCTCTCCCCCTGATGGACCAGGTAGTCCCAATTCCTCCCTGGATATTTTGTTTCCTCTCCCCTATTTATTCCCTCCCTGCTCCCCCTAGAACTCCAGGGCAGCACCCTCCCTGTCTCCGTCTCCACAGGACCTCTCTCCATCGCTGACAGGGCTGCCTGGCACATGGCAGGGAGCTGGTGACATGGGAGTGGAGGGTGTCCTCAGTTTGGGACTGTATCACTCAGGCAGGTGGACACTGGATGAGGAGGGCTGGAGCCTGGCCTTCTCTGGGTTGCTGGCCTGTTGGTGGTGACCTTGGCCTAAGTCCTTGGGGAGGGGACATGGGTCGGCTCACAATTCCCCCGTCTTGCTCACGTTTGCTGAGCTCTTGCTCTGTGCTAAGGGCTTTTCTTGAATCATCTCCTAGAATCTCATAATAATCCCAATAATACATCTCCTTTTTTGGATGAAGAAACCAAGCTTCAGAGATGTTAAGCTACCTGCCCAAGGTTATTTCGCTAAAAGTGGAGGCTGAGTTTGAACCCAGAAAGACAAGCTGCTTCTCTCCTGAGACAATGGCTACATGAGCCAAGATGCTCCCAGGAGCTTCACCGTGATCCCATCTGTGAACAGCTGGGGAAACTGAGGCCTGTGGCCCAAGCATCACAGCTAAATGGAGGCAGAGCTGGGGCTCTGGGCCCCAGGGTGAGGGAAGGATGTGCTTCTTCACAATCTGTCTCCAGAAGCCCCAGGAGTGACAGGCTGGCCGGCCCCAAACCCCACTGGCCTCAGTCTCTCCTTGGAGGATGGCCCCATCCATGGTCTCTGGCTCTTAGAGTCTCTGAATTCATTCTCATCTTGAAAGTTGGAGTTGGGAGTCTCAGGTCTGGTGGCAGGACAGTGAGGAGACAGTCGTGGAATTGGAGTGGTGGGGTGGTGTGGAAGGATGGTTAGTTCCCTCAGGGAATCTCTAGCATACGTGTCCCTTGTCAGCTGAGCAAGGCAGGGCTCACCGCGATGAGTGGGCTCAAGCAGAGGTGGCCCAGGTGGCAAACCCAGGTGCTGGGCAAGCAGGGCAGGACACTAGAGGGGCATGGGATTGGGAGAGTGGGGGCTGTGCTACTCCTCCTTCTCTCCTCCTGTTTGAAGGGGCATCTGAAGACACCCCTATGCAGGGCCAGGGCTCACACTGCCATAGGCTAGTGCCATAGACTATTGAAAAGATAACGAAAGCCAAAACATCTTCCATGTGAAGCCTCCCAATGTTTTAGAACTGGCAGCAGATTCAGCTCAAAGCTATGCAGGTAAAACAAACTAGTTGTAAGGGCTGGATTCAGCTGGAATGACTGTTCCTGCTCAAATCCAGCTCTGCTTGTTGTTCGGAACCTCAGTTTCCTGATCCGTTAAATAAGCCTAACAGTTCCTCCTGGTGGAGGATCATGTGGGCCAATAAGTAATAATAAAGCGGCTGTGCACAGATGAGTGGCATCATTAGTCCCCGCCACAGCAGAGGGGGCATTTCCAGCAGGTTTGGGGCAGGCCCCTCTGAGCACCTGTGGTGTAACATACAGATTCTTCCTTACCACAGCCACAGGCCCTACCTGAGAGGCACCCGCTGAAACCCCCGACCTTCCCCTGTCCCGTGCTGGTCCTTAAACAGCCCCCAGGCTCCTGCTGGTCTCTTGGCCTTTGCACTTACAGTCCCCTCTTCTGGGAGTCCCTCCCTGCACTGTGGTGTGGCTGGCTCTATTTTGCCATTCAGGCCTCAGCCTCGATGTCACCTCCTCAGAGAAGCCTGTGCTTGGTCACTCCACCCTGCTTAGCTCTGCCTCCTGCGTTATGCACCGGATCCCTGCCTGCCTAGGACTGTGAGCCTCCCCACCCGCCCGAGTGTGTGCTTCATCTGTGTGGCCCTTCCTCCTCCTGCTCACCCAGACCCCAGCTCAGAACCCTGGTTCACATGATGCGTTCTCAAGGAATGAATAAATGGATGGATGGATGGGCTGGCTGGGGTCGAGGTTTTCTCCTTTCCAGGGTCCTTCCCAGGGGATCCAATTAGAGGAAGATCCCTGAGAGCAGCCGCCCAGTATAACTCAGCAGCCCTCCAGCCCTCCCCGGCAGGCAGACAAGCTCCATCTGGAGGCTTTGTTTAAAGATGCCGAAATCAGGCTGCTCAGCTGTGCTACCACCATGGACACAGCCCTCCTGAGGGCTGCAGGCCTGTCTTGCCCAGTTTTGCTGGGCTCTGACCCTCTGGCTGACAGATCCTGAGGCCCCGTCCTTCCATGGAGGCTGTGGGGGTTGGAACTTGCCCAAGGTCACAGTGAGGTTGGGACCAGGCTGAGGGAACAGCGGGGGCAGAGAGAGACAGGCTCAGCACACAGCGGCAGTGTGAGGGTCTGGGTGGGAGGGAGCGCAGAACCTCTGTCCTCTTTGTGGTGGGGTGACTGAGCCCTCCCCTCCTGCCCTAGCTGGGGCCGCAGCCCTCCCAGGGCTCTCTCCAGGACGCTTTGCACATGGCCACCAGAGGGCGACGTCTTAAACAAAATTGCTCCCTTCAATCCTGCAAGGGCTGCCTGGTTTCAGCACAGCTGAGCCTCCAGCAGGTGTGTGGCCCCTCGGGTCCCCAGACCCTTCCCTACCTCCCACCTTCACCCTGCGCCTCATCCTTGCCCAGCACCCCTCCAGGACTGGGTTCACAGGTTGCCGTGGTCCACAACCCTTCCCTGGCCCACCGTCGCCCCAGGCGGGTCAGAAGCTCCAGAGCCCTGCTGTCCCTGTGGGCTGGGCAGGCGGTCAGGCTGGAGGAGGAGGGACCGGTGGATGGGACGCTCTCGGAAGAGTGGCTTCCTCTTTGGTTGTGTGACCGAGGCTGTGTTTTTGACGTTTAAGAGGGGCGTTGCCGCAAGGCTACTCTCATCAATGCTGCGACACTCCCTGCCCACCAAGTCAAAAAGACAAGTGACTGTAGGATAAATGAACTAATAAGTGAATGAGCACATTTGGCCCTGTCTCTTCTCTTTCCCTCACACCTCACATCTGGCCTGTAAGGAAACCCTGCCACCTACACCTCCAAAATACACCCAGAATCTGACCTCCCTCGAGGGCTCCGTTCCCACCCTGGTGTGGGCCGTCTGCCCCACCTCTCCTGAGCTGTTGCCACAGCCTCTTTGCTGGCCTTGTTGCTTCTGCTCCTGCCCCCATAGCAGCCAGAGGGACCCTCCTAAACCCAAAGTCAGGTCCTGTCCCTCCTCTGTTCCATGCCCTCCACGACTTGCTCAGAGACAACAGCCCAACAACCCTAGAGGCCGGCACAGAGTGGCAGGGATCTCTCTGCCTGGTGGCCTGCTCTCCTGGTGCACACTCTGCTTCTACCACACCCAGCTCCTTACCAGCCAGAACAGGCCAGCGATAGCCCTGGCCCTGGGCCTCTGCACGCCGTGTTCCAGATGCTCTTCTCCCATCCCGCAGGCTCCTTCCCTTCCTTTGGGTCTCTGCTCGAGTCTCCAGGAGGCCTGTCCTGACTACCCTGTGATAAAAGAAAAACACACATGTTGAATGACATTTAAAGGAGTTTAATTGAGCAATGAACGATTTGGGAATTGGGCAGGCCCCAGAATCACAGCAGATTCACAGAGACTCCAACACAGCCACGTGGCAGAAGAAGATTTATAGACAAAAAAAGGGGAAATGGCATAGAGAAATCGGCAGTCAGGTACAGAAACAGCTGGCTTGGTGGCAGATGGGCTGTACCTTATTTGAACACAGTTTTTCCAGTTTTGTCTACCTCAGTTAGGTCACAGTTCGTCCACAAGGACTCATAGGAGTCTGAAGTCCTTCCCAGGCCGTTTTTAGTTTAACACCTGCCATGCTCTACCTGTGGCTTTTTCCCTGGCCCTGTATTGTTGCCAGGCTGACTGTATTTCCATTTGTCCATGGCCAGCCTCCTTCATTACACGGGAGCTCCACCAGGGCAGGGCTTTTGGCCACCCTGTTCCGTGTTTCCAGGACAGTGCTCAACACGTGATAGATGCTCGGTGTCTGCCGGCTGGATGCGTCCGCACCAGGTCGGGCAAGGGGGCCCATGGGGCTGCCTCCTCCTGCCTGTGTGTGAGGCAGGTGTGCTAGAGTCAGGCTGGGCCCCACTCCTGTGTCTCCTCTGGGTGTGTTTGGTGGTAGCCAAGCCCTATGTGTGTTGAGGCAGCAGGCTTGCTCTGCGTCGGAAGGAGAGGCTGCGCGGTGCGGAGTGCCCACATTACTGGCCGCCCTTGGTGACAGCCAGGATGCCGCCATTCCTGAGTGCACGGAGTGGGCCTGTCACAATATTTGTTTAACAGGCGGTGGCACACTAAGCCAGGCTGCAAACACAGCACTGCCAAGGGGAAGCCTCCCGCGCCGCTGGGCTCCTCTGCCATGCTAGCGACATGCTGCCTGTTCTCCTGTGTCTGGCCTGACTGCCCGGGCCTGGCCTGGCCGGGCTACCTGTGTCCCTTGTGGTTCTGCCTCCTGGCTTCCTTCCAGCCCAGGGCCACCCCTGCTCAGCCCTGCCTTCCATCCGCTTGGGCCCTTTTGAACTTTTGGTCCCTGGCCCCCAAGGCCTGAAGTCAGCCCAACTCACCCCGAGTCCCAGCTCCTGAATGCTGCAGCGAGGACACCCTGCCATACTGGGCCCTCAGGCTTGGGGTCACCTGGCAGCCCCAGACTTCCCACCTCTCAGAGCAGAATGAGGGTGGGTAGGTCCTGCTCTGGTCAGGGCTGCGGAAGGGCCAGGAGCTGGGAGACATGAATCCAGCTGTCTATTTGAAATTCTCTTGCTTGTCTGCCCTATTTATGTCTGGCCACCTGGCTCCTCCCGCCTGTCTGCCTGGCCCCTCTGTCTATGTGCCTGCCTGTCTGTTTGCTTGGGTGTCCCCATGTACCAGACCTGGGCTTTCCCATTGAACATATCCAACATCTCCATTTCACAGATGTGGTACCTGAGGCCCAGCTTGTCACAAAGTGCTGGGATCCATTGCTTACCCGGTACAGTCCTGGGGCCCCAGCCTACAGACCCCACCGCTCTGATGGCCATTCTCTTCTCTTTCTCCGCACCTCACTGTGCTCCTGCCACCCCTCACCTCATTGCCTTGCCCCCACCTGGAACCCTGTCCCTTCTCTGGGCTGCTCCCCTTAGTCATGCCCCCAACCTGCAGAAGCTGCCTCACCCAGCTACTCCAGTCTGGCGTGACTCCCCCTACCTCACACTCCCACAGTTCAGTGAGTCTGAAACACACAATTTAGCACTTAATTATACACTCTGCTCACTAATTATTTTGTGCCTTATCTCCTCAACTCGCATGAACTCCTCCAGTCAGACCCAGCTCTTGCTCTGGCTCTGGGCTTGGCACAGCCCTCCTTGCAGGCTGTCTGGGCAGGGGGCGGCCATGCCCTTAGCCTGGAGCAGGGCTGTCGGCACCTAGTGGCCACATGTGTGGAAGGAAGGCAGTCCCTCCATTCGTGTTACACATATTTATCCAGTTTTGGGGGCTCAGGGATAAGGCAGGATTCAACAATGTCCCATTCCCCTGCCCTCCTGGAGTGCATGACTCCCCGCTCCAGACACGGGCTTCAGCAAATGAGCTGATCCTTACCAGTGCTAGGATGGAAACATCTGGAGCCTGGAACAGGGCCTGCCCACATCCATACTTCCATCTTGACTCTGCTCATTTCCTCAAAGCCCACAGCCAAGCCAGCAGCTGGGCCTTCAGATGTTGCCTGCAAAATCCACCTTTTTGTTTTTTGAGACAAGGTCTCACTCTGTCGCCCAGGCTGGAGGGCAGTGGTGCGAACATGACTCTGCAGCCTCCAACTCCTGGGCTTCAGTGATCCTCCCACTTCAGCCTCCCAAGGTGCTGGGACCACAGGTGCACATCACTATGCTGGCTAATTTTTTTTTTTTAATGTTTTGTAGAGACAGGATCTCCCTATGTTGCCCAGACTGGTCTCAAACTCCTGGGCTCAAGAATCTTCCTGCCTTGGCCTCCCAAGGTGCTGGGATCACAGGCCTGAGCCACTGAATCTGGTCAATATGACTGCTTTGAATTACGCATGCCACCAACCTCCCTACAGTGTCGTCACCTCTCACCTGGACCACAGCAGCAGCCTCCTCATAGCCTCCCTGCCTTCCCTAGGCTGCCAGCCATCGAGTCTCTACTCAGGGAACAGAGGAAACATCATCCCCACCCAAACCCTGTCCACGCAGAACAAGCACAGGTCTGTGCCACCCTATGAGGCCCCATATGCACAGCAGCCCCCACTGCACTCCAACCCCTCACCCTGTCAGTGGCTCCAGCCTCCCTGCTGTCCTGGAACACACCAAGCTCCCAGCTACCCTGGGGTTCTTGCCTGGAAGAGAGAAGGAGAGAGA
>PVKV010008457.1:0-87838 GCA_004027835.1 Alouatta palliata | reverse complement strand
TGTCACACATGATCGTCTCACAGAGGACACGTGGGGACATGTCACACATGATCGTCTCACAGAGGACACGTGGGGACATGTCACACATGATCGTTTCACATTTACGGAGGAGGAAGGTGAGGTTTAGCAGGATTGAGGATGTATCCTGAGGGTGGACTCAGGGCCGTCTGATTGCTGGGTCTGTGGTCTTAGGTGCCCTGGAGCTATAGGGCTGATCGTCTTGTGCCTGACTCACCCCAGTGGAACCCCTGAAGTCTATGTTGCCCCAGAAAGATATTATTCAGAAACCAGAGGCTTCTTCACATGCACTTAGGTGTTTGTGTGTATGGTGGGCATTAATACAAATAGACATTATAAAATATAAAATTTTAAAGCTCTCATCCCCAAACTTCGCTTTATATGCTGATCAATGGGTGTCTTGAGACACTCAGGGTGTATCCCAGCTGTCACCCTGCATGACGCTGGAACCCGGTCACCAGTGTGCGTTCCACAGTCTGCAGAGCTCAGCCCCGTTCTGCCTCCAGGGCTGCCAGGGACCCTTTGACTTCCCTGCCCCTGCCCCTTCCCCTCCTGCACCCAGGCAGGCAGATCTTGCTAGACTCAGTTTCCGTTCTCAAGGCAGAAGTCACTTTTTATTTCCGGTTTTAAAAGAGCTATTTTCTCCTAAGTTTTATATTGATCTTTATTCAAAATAATACATAACCCCAAATCCAGATAGGAGACAGAGCAGCTGGGTGCAGAGCGGGGTGTGGTTTGACCCAGAGAGGAAGCCTGTGAGCAGGAAGCAGGTGAAACGCAGCCCCACAGTGGTAGGTGGGCAGAGGGGCCAGGTCTGGGTCAGGTCCCCAAAGCATCAGCTAACAGGGGTCCTTCCTTCTTCACCCCTGGATCCAGCTCTTGGATCATCACAGAAGAAATGTGCTGGGGAAAGGAGAAACCAGGAAGGCGCCTGGAGACATGCTGGCATGGATGGGCCTGGCCAGGGAGACCGCCAGGAACAGAGCTGGTGCAGCCTGCTTCCCACCGTGCTGGCCTGTGGCCAGCAGCGATGGCTCCTGTTCCTGCTGCACCTGGGGGCCCTGGGCCCGGTACCCTGGGGGGAAATTAACTGTGGGGGCTGAAGAATAATAATGTACCAGTGTGTCTCCCAAAGCCTGATCCGCCCTGGAGCCCCTGCCTGAGGAACTCTCCACTGACAGGTGGAATCTGTCTGGCATTCACTTGCCACCCCATCCTCTGAGCTACAAGGGAGCTAACAAGGGCCAAGGCCTGGCCTTTCACCCAGGGGAAATGAGCTGAAGTAACAAGGCATTTGGGGAATATGACAATTTCAAATGAAAAAGAAATTAAGAAAGCAAGCAGCACAGTGGATGACAAGTGGCATTAGAAATAAAAATGTGGAAACTGATAAAGAAGTTAAAATTAGTCTAATACATGTACTTCTTGCATATAGAGTTACTGCTGAAAATTTATCATTATTCTTATTTCTTTGTAGGTGACATATTCTTTATCTTGTAAGCTTTTAAAATTTTCTGTGATTTTATACTTTAATTGCACTAATACATAAATGTATAAGGAGATGATGGGGTAGTGTTTGAAAACCATTAAAAGAAAGAACTTTAAATTTAGAAAATATAATTTTTATCCAAATAGATGTCATTCAAATATAAGGGCATGATAAAATATTCTCAGGAATAGAAGGCCACAGAAACTTTATCACACAAAGAATCAGTGAAGAGAGTTTTGGCTAAAATGTTCAAGTAAGAGAAGGAGATGTTGAAGATGTATCATTAAGAAAGATAATCATATATGTTAGGAACTTGTGTTCTTAAAAACAAGGAGAACACATGGACACAGGGAGGGGAGCATCTCACAGTGGGGTCTGTCGGGGGGGAAAAGGGGAGGGACAGCGGGGGGTGGGGAGTTGGGGAGGGATAGCATGGGGAGAAATACCAGATATAAGTGATGGGGAGGAAGGCAGCAAATCACACTGCCATGTGTGTACCTATGCAACAATCTTGCCTGTTCTTCACATGTACCCCCAAACCTAAAATGCAATAAAAAGTATATATATATATATATATATGTTTATA
Source organism: Alouatta palliata (assembly GCA_004027835.1). Taxonomy (NCBI): domain Eukaryota; kingdom Metazoa; phylum Chordata; class Mammalia; order Primates; family Atelidae; genus Alouatta; species Alouatta palliata. The sequence continues at coordinate 85,745 of PVKV010008457.1, read as the reverse complement.
TATATATAAACATAGGAGAGAACTGATACCAAGTAAAAAGAGAAAATCTCTCTATAACAACCCAGAATTAAAGCTGTAGATGCTATTGCGGTTTCAGCAGTCTCAATATTGGATTTGAGATCTTGCTGAAGTTTGTGTCTTATTAGTCTTGCTAGAAAATGCCAAAGATAAGAATTTTTAAAAGAAGAACAGTTGAGACTCAAACCCACACATCTGTAATCACCTGATTTGTAATAAAAATATTCTGCAAGGTAGTAGGAAAAGGATGGGATTCTTAATAAATGGTGGCTGGTCAACTGGATATCCTTAAGGAAGTGAGACTCACCTTCCTATCTCACATCATTTGCAAACATCAAAGATGGATTTCAGCACTAAATATAAAATATAAACAATAATACTTCACAGAAAAACACAGGAGGTCATTTGTATCATCTTGGAGTAGGTTAATTTTCATTTTCTTTTTTTTTTGGACAGAGTTTTGTTTTTGTTGCCCAGGCTGGAGTACAATGGCATGATCTCAGCTCACTGCAACCTCCTCCTCCCGGATTCAAGTAATTGTCCTGCCTCAGTCTCCCAAGCAGCTGGGATTACAGGCATGTGCCACCATGCCCAGTTAATTTTTTTTATTTAGTAAAGATGGGGTTTCGCCATGTTAGTCAGGCTGGTCTCAAACTCCTGACCTCAAGTGATCCACCTGCCTCGGCCTCCCAAAGTGCTGGGATTACAGGCATATGTCATCGCACCCAGCTGGAGTAGGTAAAATCTTCAACTTGATATTAAAATTGCCAAGCACAAGAAAATAAATATGTATGATCGGTTTCCTCAGAAGACATATTAATAATGGTAAAACACTTAAAACACACATAATAAATGGACTTGTATCTAAAACATATTAAAATACATATAAATTATAAAGGCAAGCAACTCAAAGCAAATTGTCCCAAAGACCTGAGGAGACATTTATAAAGATAAATGTTCAAATGGTCAATACCACATGAAAATCTGCAGCACTTCATTAGCTGGCATTGAATTATTCAATGCCAGAATGCCCCAAACACACAAGGCAGGCAATAGCCGGTCTTGAGGGTGTGGGGTTAAAGGCAGCTCATGCACTGCTGGTGGGAATATAATTGGTACAAGCACTTTGGGAAACCATGTGGAAGAATTCTTAGCAGCTCAACAAATCCACATCTTGTGCACAGCAATTTCATTTCTAGGTTCATATCTCACAGAAATGCATACGTGGGTTCTTCAAAAGACATGAAAAGTTTATAAAGGCACTATTCATTACCGCATAACTAGGAATTTCCCAAATACCCATCAATAATGGAACAGACACGTCAACTTTAGTGTATGATGCAGTGAAACCCTTACAGCAAGAGGCATGATATCTACAATGCCCCAAAGTGTGGATGCCCTCCTTAGAGAGTGAAAACAGCAAGGCACAAATGAGTATGTGCAGCGTAATTCCATTTACACCAGGGAAAAGGCAGGCAGAACTAACCTATGGGGTTAGACACTGGGCTCGTGGCTTCCCTTGAGAACAGGGTTGTAACTGGCCAGGGGACAAGGCAATTCATAAGACACAGTAACTTTCTGCTTCTTGGTCCTGGTGCTGGCTGCACAAGCGTGCTCAGCTTGTAACAATTCCCTGAGTGGTACATTTATGTTTTGCTTCTCTTTCTGCGTGTCTTTTATACTTTGACAAGAAATTTACTTAAAAGTATTAACATCATTTATGATGGAAACATGGTCTAAATTGAGAATTAACGCATCCTTCTTTCCTAAAAAATAATACTTATGAAACCAATAAAAATCCCAGAAACACCTAAAATAATTATTCTAAAAAGTGGCACCTTAGAGATAGTCCCTTTAATATCAAAATGAGACCAGTTCTCAAAATGCTTTGACTCAACATCCTATTGAAAGTGTTTGAGACAGAGTCTCGCCCTGTCACTCAGGCTGGAATGCAGTGGCGTGAACACGGCTCAATTGACGTCCTGGGCGTGATCCTCCTACCTCAGCCTCCCAAATAGCTGGGGTCACATGTGTGCATTACCACACCTAGCTGATTTTTTATTTTTTGTGGAGATGAGGTTTCACTTTGTTGTCCAGTGGGGGAACTCTTCTTCCAGTGAGAAACTCTTGGCCTCAAGCCATCCTCCTCCCAAAGTGCTGGGATTACAGGTATGAGCTACTCTGCCTGGACCTATTGAAAGTCTTAATCAGCACAAAAATAAATGAACAACAATAACAACAAAAATGAGACATGGGATTGGAAAAGAGCTACAAGAATTACTATTTTCAGAATACATAGTTGCTCACAAAGGAATCAATTTAATCTATGGAAGAATTATTGGAAATAATAGAGAGTTTAGCAAGAGACATTGGATAAAAGTTGACAAAATCTGAATCTATAGATTTTAGTTAATAATAATGTATAAATATTTGCTCATTATTTGTATCAAATATGTCATATTCATGTAAGATGTTCACAATAAGGAAAACAATATGGGCACATGGTAACTCTATTAGCTTCACTAGGTTTCTCTAAATCTAAAACGGCTCTCAAAGTGTTCTTTTTAAACTTTAAGTCCTGGGATACATGTGCAGAACATGCAGGTTTGTTACATAGGTACACAGGTGCCATGGAGGTTTGCTGCACCTATCAGCCTGTCATCTAGGTTTAAAGCTCTCATTAGGTATATGTCCTAATGCTCCCCTTCCCCTTGCCCCCCACTCCCCGACAGGCCCTGATGTGTGATCTTTCCCTCCCTGTGTCCATGTGTTCTCCTTGTTCAATTCCCACTTATGAGTGAGAACATGCAGTGTCTGGTTTTCTGTTCCTGTTTTAGTTTGCTGAGGATGATGGTTTCCAGCTTCATCCATGTCCCTGCAAAGGACAGGAACTCATTCTTTTTTTTTTTTTTTTTACCATGTTTATGGATAGGAAGATTGGACAGCATAAAGATGTCAGTCATTTCCAACATGATGTCAGGCATAGATTCAAATGACTGGTAGAATTCCTGAAAACAATATTCCCAGAACTTGATGATTCTAAAATTCATATGGAAAAATAAAGGTACAAGGAAATCCAGGACTGAAGAAGGGCTGGGAAGGGAAACAGACACCTGTATTTCCCCCCTTTCTGTAGCTTTACAGGAAAAGCTGACACCAGTGAAGAGGAGGAGGAAAGACAAGTTGACCAATGAAACACAACAGTGAGCCCAGCTACACAAGGGTCTGAATGAAAGTTTGATTTACGACAGGAGAAGCACGGGGGAGCCGAGACAAAAGACACAATTATCTGATGAAGAGATGTAGGGAACAGATGAACTCTTATCTCACACTGTATACAAAAATCAACTCTGCATATATTACTTAATGATATAAAAGACAAAACTTTAAAACTCCTCATAGAAAGTATAAGCAAATATCTTCTAGTCTTCAGAATAGGGGATTACTTATTAAATTCACAATATATTAACTAAAAATTTAAAATATACAAATTTGAGTACATTTGAATTAAACACTTGTGTTCCTCAAAACAAACCTTAGTGGGAGTCAACGTTAAGTTACAATAGGGAGAAGAAATTGGAGAAGTATAGAAAAAAGAACCAATTCAGGTCAGGTGGGGTGGCTCACACCTGTAATCCCTGCACGTTGGGAGCCGAAAGTGTGAGGATTATCTGAGTTCAGGAGTTTGAGGCTAGCCTGATCAACGTGGCAAAACCCCGTCACTACTAAAAACACAAAGAAATTAGCCAGGCGTGGTGGCACATGCCTGTAATCCTACCTACTTGAGAGGCCGAGGCAGGAGAATCATTTGAACCCCGGAGGCAGAGGTTGCAGTGAGCCCAGATCACGCCATTGCCCTCCAGCTTGGGCAACAGAGAGAGACTCTGTCTCAAAAAAAGAAAGAAAAAAAAAGATCCAATCCATATAAAGAACGTATACAAGAAGTCCTTTATCACAATAGTAAAAGCAAAACAGCCCAACATTAAAGTGACCCAAATACATGAACAGATGTTGTATACCAAAGGAGACACACATAGACTGTAGACAGATGAGATGTTCAGCTTCTCTGTTCAACAGAAAAGCACAAGTGAAGACCACAATGAAGCCCCACCCTACAAGTATTTGATCAACATTTTTTTTAAAGTCTAACATAATGTAACTGAAAGATGTGAATAGAGAGGAGTTTATATACACATAATGCTGATGAGAGGGCAAATTGCTATAATGATTCTCTTCTGGATCATTTTCTTTCTTCTTTCTTTCTTTTTTTCTTCTTTTTTCTTCTCTCCTCCTCCTCTTCCTCTTCCTCTTCCTCCTCTTCCTCCTCCTCTTCTTCTTCTTCTTTTTTGTTTTCAGATGGAGTCTTGTTCTGTCACCCAGGATGGAGTGCAGTGGTGCAATCTTGGCTCACCACAACCTCTGCCTCTTGGGTTCAAGCGATTCTCCTGTCTCAGCCTCCTGAGTAGCTGGGACTACAGGTGCCTGCCACCACGCCCGGCTAATTTTTGTATTTTTAGTAGAGACAGGGTTTCACCACATTGGCCAGGCTGATCTTAAACTCCTGAACTCAGGTGACCCACCCACCTCAGCCTCCCAAAGTGCTGGGATTACAGGCCTGAACCACTGTGCCCAGCCTGTGGATCATTTTCATATGCACAGCAATGTATTCTAAAACTACTTATCTAAAAATACAAAAAAATCATTTCCTGTCCCATCCTCCCTCCGGTTACTGACCCGTTTCTCTGTTCCCTGTTAGAATAAAGTTATTCGAAAGCACTGTCTCTCTGCTTACTCTCCTCATAGACTCTTTTGAACCCACCCCATTCAATCACATTTTTGTAAAGCCACAATTGTTACATCCAATTGTCAATTCGGGGCCTAATTCTCCTTGGCCTCTCAGAACTTGATTGTATCCACTGTACCCCCCAAAATGCTTCCTGCTCCTGGCTTCAGGGTACCACAGCCCTCTGGTCCCCGACCTGCATCACTGCCGGCTTCTCCATCTCCCTCGGGGGACCCACTTTGTCGTTCCAGCCTCTGACTTTGATTTCCCGAGGATTCCGTTCTTGGGCCTCTCTGCTCTGTTTTTACTGTCTTCCCAGGTGGTCTCACCCCTTCTTATGTCCAGGCCTTAGTGTCTATCACTCACCCCTATCTTGTCTTTCGACCCAGGAATCTTGTGTGCAAATACCCACTCCATGTCTTCACTTGTATGAACAATGTTTCCTCAACATAGCATGTTTAAAACAAAAACCCTGTGTCTGTCCCCCTTCGAGTCCCCTCTTCTCCAATCCTTTCTTATTTCAGCAAGCTTCCTCTAGAATTCACCCAATTGCTTCAAATTTCCACTGCCACCACCTTTACTTCTTACTTCAGATCTGCATGCTGTGCTAATGATCAAATATTTTCCAATGGGTTGGACATCAATGTATCAAGCTTAACAACAACAAAGCCTGTAAGTCGAACAATTTGTATCTTGAGATCAAGATCAATGACTGAATTATTCAATGTAGGCAAAGAGGTCGAGCAGATGTACTGAAGTCTAGGAGGCTGTGCCTGCACTTGTCACAAGCAGCAACGCGAAGCTTTTGTTTAAATGAAAGTTCTTATCGTAGTTTAAAGGCTTGCTGAAGAAACGAAACACAGACATGACATAATTGAAATAAATAAGGGTGACTGGGCAGAATCTCCATCGATACATGACAGAAACAAAGAAGATAAAGACAAGCTAGAAATATCATGCCCTCAATAAACAGACACCAGTCCTTGAAAAAAAAAAAAAAAAAAAACGAGCTCATCAAAATAACCTCGAAATTATAAAATGAGGTATGGGGTTGTTTGAATGAAGGAGACAAAAAATGAAAAATAAAAAAGATAGTAAACTTACAAAGATCTCCTTCTTACTATCCTTAGCCAGAAAGAGGTTTTCAACAGATGGAAATATTTGCACAAGAAAATTAGCTCAGAATAAAGACTGACAGGCTTTGCTGTTGTTCTTAAGACTGAAACATTGATATCCCGGCTCATGGAAAGCAATTTGATCAATAACACATCAAAACCAGTTTTTGAATGAATGAGTACAAAAATACAGTTAGATGAAAGGAATAAGTTCAAGCTTTGGACAGCACCCTAGGGTGACCATAATGAACAAAAACGTATGGCATATTTCAAAATAGCTGGGAGATAGTTCTGGAATGTTTCCAGCGAAAAGAAATGATCAGAGTTTGCGGTGATGGCTATCCCGATTATCTGTATTTGGTCATCACATATTATCTGCACACACTAAACATCTGAAGTACCCCATAAACATGCGTAATTACTATGTGTCAATAAACAAAGAAAATCAACTCAACATTCAACCATGAAACCAATGATAAAAAAATAACTTTCAGTGATTTTAAAGAAATACCTTGAAAATGAATTTTATTATATGTAGTGTTCATTTAATTTTAAATAACCTCACTTTTCTGCTGATCATTAATAGAACAGCATTATGCAATCAGCTTCCTATATTTTAAAAAATATTTATTTCGGTTGATATCTTTTAACGTGTTTACCATTTTGGTGTTTGAAACATATCATTTAGTTTATTTATTGCGTCACTTTGTTTATCATTTAGTTGCTTTTAGTGCATTTTGAACACTTACATGGAATACTTGCCCTTGGGCAGTCTATAAAATAAATACTCATCAGTTCCTGTGTTGGTTCTCTGCAGCGTCCCCACCCTCACCCCATCACGGCATAGAGGGTCCAGCCCTGTAGGGTCCCGTGAGCCCCTCTCTGCTGGTGCGGAGATGAGAAACTGTGGAAATAAAAGACACGAGACACTGAGAAAGAGAAAATAGACTTGGGCCCCAGAGGTCCACTGCCAACCAAAGTGTGGAGTCCGGCAGTGGCCCCGAGTGCCTGGACACTCTGACTTTCATTGAGTACAAAGCAGGGGGCAGGGAAGGTAGGGTGAGGTAATGGTGGTCAGTGATAGGGTCAGGTAAATCACGTATCTTGGAGACGTGGGGTGGCGGTGGGGGGGGGAAAGGGGGGTGAGGGGACCGGGGGGGCCAGGACTTTCAAGTAGCTGAGAGGAGGAGAAAACCTAATGGGTCAGCACTTTTCACATATTTGTCAGAAATATCAAGGACACTAAGATTATGTTACTATTATTAATTCTTATCTTCTGAGAAAAAGAGAAACCAGGTGCAGAAGCAGGGCATGAGAGTGGACATGGAACATGTCCACTGAAGCCAGCATCACACAAAGGCAGTTAAGTCCCCAGATGTCTGCGGGCCTCCCTGACAGCTGTGAGGCCTTGCCACAAGAGCTGGGGGAGTGGAGCTTTCTCCTAACTTCCCCAGGAAGGAGATGGCGTCGGTCATTTTGGACATCTCCTTCCCTAGCTGGCTAAACAGTGGGCACTTTCCCGGTGCTGGTGCTGCTGCACAGCCGAGGTGCCCTCCAGCAGCCCTGTGTGAGCGTGACAGAGGCTTAGAGCATCTTGCCTTAGGGTCACTTTGTTCACAATGTCACCTCAGTTCCATGCTTCATAACCCGACAGTCATTAGTAAAATTAAGGTTATATTGAGTGTATGTCTTTATGATTATAAGTGAGTAACTATAAGATTATATATGATTATATAAAGGAATAACTATGTGCCTATATTTCTAATTCTTTTCTAAATCAATATTTATATGGGAACAGGCTGAGGCTTCAGCCCCTTGCCCTGGCACCTGTGAGGTTCCCCCTGACAACAGCAGGCAGCCCTGGTCCCGGAAGTGGCTATCCACCTCATGCAGGTGCATTCCTGCTCAGGCCCCACCTTGGTGCGTGGCGTCTGTTACTCTAGATACTGAATCTCAGTTTCCAGGTTTCTCACACGTGTCATCAGCTCAGGGAAGCTTCACCTGATTGTCCATTCTAAAGACGTTTCCTATCATTCTCTGCTACGTCTTGTTTCACTTGTCTTAACAGAATCAATCAACCTGAATTTATATAAATTTACATTGTTGCTCATTAAGTGTCCCCCTCATTAAAATGAATCACCATTCAAGCAGGGCTGCCAGGCTCAGGGTGGCTCACACTCCATCCTCCATGATAGACTAGGAGCCAACACAGAGGAAAATAAAATGTGCACCCACTAATTAAACGAATGTGCAATACTCCCAAATCACCAGGGCCATGGAGAGAAGGGAAAACAAAATGGAAAAACCAGAGGGTTTAGGAACACAGAGAAAACCACGGACTTGGAACTCCAACATACAAATAAGTGGTGCTCCTCAACAAAGAAGATCCAGATACTAGCCTAGCAAAAATGTTTAAAGAAATAACTAAAGATGTTATTCTTGACACTAAATGATTATTTTATCCACATATTAAAAGAGCACCTTGTAGTCCAGGAAAATTTGAAAAATAAAAATTGGTATCAAAATACTCCTCACTGAAACATACCATAATAAATAAAGGTCACTGAATTTTTAAACAGTTTTTGGAAGCGCATGCTAAAAGATTAAGTCACCCATAAAGGTTAAGAAACCCATTTGTCTAAGACTTCTTCACTGTGATATTCAACCAAACAAAAACAAATTCCTCAAAGAAAGAGGCAAGACTAAGAATGTAATGTTCAACTAACCTCCATCAATACAGAAGCAACAGACACATATTTTAACCTGCAGGACCTATGGCTATTTGACACATAACAGAGCAGATTTTGCACATTACTGGGTGAAGGATACACCATTCAAAAATTGTGCTAATTCAACCGGTAACCATAAGAAAAAATAGATCAAATCTCTACCTCTGTTCAAGTACACAGGTGATTTAAACACAGTAAGGCAAATGAAAAAATTTGAACATTTTAGAAGAAAATATCAGAAAGTGCTTTGGAAAGGTTTTTGAAATAAAGAACAGTACAAATGATAAAAGGACTTCTTTTCATCAAAATTCACCACGAAAATGGTAAATTCAACTAAAAAAATTGCAATTCCTGTGACTGATAGAAAATTGAAATTTAAAATATAAAACAAAAATAAGTTTTAAATAATTAATAGTTTGAAACACACCCAGTAGGCAACATGTATCCAGAAGCTTTTCACGGAAGTGAAAATTAAAAGGCCAATTAATGCAAAAATGATGCTTCTGATTAATAATCAGGAAAATAAGAATTAAAAATAAAATGCATATCTCAAGCCAGAAAGATGGACACAGTTTTTAAAGATTTGTAGACAGGATTGCTTAACCATTGTTTTTTCAAAACAGTTTGGTAGTAAAAAGTAATTAGGCTTCATCTTATAAAAGCTGAAGTTGTTCCTAACCTACGACCCAGCAAAAGTATGTCTAATTATATATCCAAGAACAACAGAAAAACAAGAAATAATCAAAACACAGAAATTTAGATGGACTCAGCAGGAACCAGGCACAGAATATTCACAGCAGCACTGTTTGTAGCAGAAGACTTGGAACTGACCCAAATGTCAACAGGGAGTGAGTGAAGGCGCCCTGATAAAAAGACTGTGACTTTATTCTGTGTCACAAGGACATTGTGTGAACTGCGGCCATAGCCGTCTCCACGAGGGCTCTTCGACCTTCACAGCTGAGTGACAAGCACAAATCATAGGCGATTGCAGAAACACTGATACCATTTGGATAAACCTCACAAACAAGAAAGAGGAAGCAACTCCTGGCTTTGGGATAGACACTAATTTGGTAAAATGATAAAGGAATCAAGAGAACAGTAAAGTGCCCCTTAGTGGGGTGGGGAGTGCGTATGAATCAGCGTTCCGGCATGTTCTGTTTCCTGAGAGCTGAGTGCACGGGCACTGGTTTTATTATAAAATTTATAATGTATCATTCTGAGGAGCAAAAAAAATTGTATTTAAACAGCACAGAAAGATAAAATGAAAGAAAATATTCTATTTATGTATTAGGAACATAAAGCTATAAAAGTCTATAAGAATAAACCAAAATAGCAATGTCCAATATTATGTGAAGAAGAGTATTGAACAGGACTCTGGAATTCACCCCAAGATCTCTGGAGAAATGCGAAGTCTTATCATGGTCCTGGAAAGGCAGCCTGCCCACGTCCAGAAGCCAATGCTTCCCTAAGTGTTGGGCAGATGTACGCGGGTCTGAATGATGTATAGAATCCCAATTACCTGTGTATATTTATTTAAATCTCCAGTGTGTGAGAGGGAGATTATCAAGCTGGAATGTTTAATTTTACAGAGTTTTATTCTGTAATTTGATTATACAGAGGTTTAATTATACAGAAGTTAATTCTGAGCCAAATATGAGTGACTGTGGCCCGTGCCACAGACCTCAGGAGGTCCTGAGAACATAGCCCCGAGGTGGTCTGAAGGCAGCTTGTCTTTTATACATTTTAGGAGGTATGAGACACCCATCAAATACACCTAAGATAGACGTTGGTCTGGTCCAGAAAGGTGGGACAACTTGAAGCAGCGGGTGGGGAGGGGCTTCCAGGTCTTAGGTCAATTTAAACATTTTCTGATGCCAGTTGGTTGAAAGTGTTTTTATCAGTAGAAAGGAATGGGTTACAACAAGAGGCTGTGGAGATCAGTGTTCTGTCACACAGATGAAGCCTCTGGGTTTTAGACTTCAGAAGGAACAAACCATTAAATGTTTCCTGTCGGACTCGAGGTCTGTGTGGACGTCAGCACTGGAGGGCTGTAATGAGGCATGTCCAACCCCCACTTCCCCTCATGGCCTGGACCAGTCTTCCAGGTGAGACCGCAGAGTGCCCTGGCTATGGGGAAGTCCATTTGGATGGCTGGGAGGCCTTGGAGTTTTATGTTTGGTTTACAGTATCCAAGAGAGAGATTGTGGGAAGTAAAACATTCCTCTTTAAAGTTTCCTTTCTTGTTAAAGAATAAATCATAAGTGTGTTCACAACTCTTTGTTAGGCCCTATCCTCTGTAGCTGTTAGACACGCCACGCTTACAGGCACGTAGTACACTGTGTGTCCTTGTATTTGAACAAAGAGATCTGTGCTGGACGTGCTCACAGGCATGTCCCAGCTCTCCATTGCTTTTGCCTCTCTAGGAAAGTTTTAAGTTATTAGCCAACCAGGATTTAGTTTAGACTGTGAGATCTGGCTCCAGCCAATGGAGATCAGACACAGCACTAAGGACCACCCCAAATGCATAAGGGATAAATACGTCTGCTTTCCTTTGCTCATTGTACTCTCGTGGCAAGATGGCTAGTGAGGGTTCCCTTCCTGCAGTCCAGGAAGTAAAAGCTGCGCTGCTGAAAGATTCTTTGTCTCAGTGCTGATTTTTCTTTGTGGCACCGAGCGTCTGTTTCCAACAGATGTTATGAAAAGAGTATGGAATGGGAATTTATGCTACTTACCAAGTATTATCACATATAGCTATGCTAATTAAAACAGTGTGGTATTGGAATATAAACTGATCAATTGATCAAATGAAATGGAAACCGTGGAAACAGGCCCAAGTGCCTACAGGAACTTAGCCTGCAATAAAAGCATCATTTCAGAATGGGGGTGGGGGAGACAGAAAATTCGATAAATGTGTTCAGAGACAGCGTAGCTGTTTGTAAAATAATAATGATATTGTGTTTTTACCTTACTACTCACAACAGCATAAATCTCAATGGATTGATTACAGATAAAAAGAAAGAAGGAAGAAAGAAGAGAGGAAAATCAGAAGGCCTGGAGCAGATACTGCTGGGGACCTGCCAGATGCCCTTACCTAGGCTGGGGCATTCCCCGAGGGTTCCGCTTGTCTGCAGGAACACAGGAGGCCTGGCAGGCCTGTGGCCTGTGGCGTACAAAGGTGGGAAAGCAGCGTGCCTTCTTGCCACTGGCTGCACTGTGGCCCCACTCATACCCCAAGTGCCTGGGACCAGACAGAACCTCCAGTTCTCTGGAGACCACATCCCTGCCAGCTCCTGCCCTGCCCACCCGGCCTCCTTAGGCCCCAACAGTGCGTCACAGATTCACACCTCAATTCATGCCCTCCCTTGCCTGGACCTCTGGATCCAATTCCACTCCTCAGTGATTTGGTCTAGTAACAAGCAAGAAAAGAAAGCAGAGAAAATTTTAGAAATTACTGTAGAATAAGGGAGAGTCTTGAAAGAGACTAACATTAAATCCAGATTTTAAAAAATTAAATTCTAAGAAAATTTTAGGTAGAATGTCAACGATGTAACCTAAAGAAAGCCAATGGAAAAAAAATAAATTATAAAATACATGTACACATGATAAATGTTTGTATCAATGGAGATAAAATGCATAGAAGGGATGATTTTCTTAAAACTTAAAGAGAGTTATCAAATCATTTAAAACAATTATAAAGTTAAAAAGTATGAATAAAGATTTCATGAAAAGACAAACTATAAAACAAATAAAATTTCTCAGTTGTCTACCAAGAACCATAAAAATTAAAACCTCAATAGCATATTGTTTTAAATGAATCTGATTGGAAGGCCAAATAAAATAAAATAAACAGAAACAAAATCTAAAAGCCAGACACCATGGGCATCTCACTAAGTTGGCTCTGGTGTTGGTAAACAGTTACTCTTACAAATTACGGTGGAGACTGTCAAGTTTTATGACCCGTTTGAATGACAATTTGGCAATACTTTCAGAATTACTGAAGTGCCTAACCTTTGATTCAGCAAGTCTGATTCTAGGAATTTATTACGCAAACATTCTAATACTTCTGCCAAATCATATGTGATCAGTGATGTTCATGATAGTGCAGTTTACAGCAGCAAAAATTGAAAAAAAAATGTCTGTGCATAGTGGGGAGACTGGTTACATAAATTACAGTATAGCCCTACAGTAACATGCTATGTAGTTATTCATGTTTTAAAAAAGAGCACCAACCATTGTGGAATACAGTGTGGTGATTCCTCAAGGACCTAGAAATAGAAATACCATTTGACCCAGCAATCCCATTACTGGACATACACTCAAAGAATTATAAATTGTTCTATTATAAAGACACATGCACACGTATGGTCATTGTAGCACTGTTTACAATAACAAAGACCTGGAACCAATCCAAAGGTCCATCAACAATAGACTGGATAAAGAAAATGTGGCACATATACACCATGGAATATTACACAGCCATAAAAAACGATGAGTTTGTGCCCCAGAACCTAAAGTACAATACAAACAAAAAACAAAACAAAACAAAATGACCACCATATTTACTGAGAAGGAAAACGTCCCCAGTAAATTCCAACCACGAGAGCAAAGTGCAGACCAATGTGTACACCACCAGGCCAGCGTCTGAGTTACAGTGGGAAGCCTGTATGTGATGGCGTGTTTGTGTGTGCTCACACATGCACAGAAGACTCAGGGAACTGGTGGGATGGGGTCTCCACAGAGGCATTTGGAGGCTGGGGCTGAGGCAGGAGGGAGGTTTGAACTGGCCACAGTGATCTCTGCACCTGAGTGCTGGTTTAAAGGGTTTGTGTTCTTTCTCCTCCCAGATAACAGGTGTCCTCTCCTCTGCTCTGCTCGGGCTCTCAGGGGACCCTCCCTCACAGCTCTCAGTCCACGTGGGTCCCCCGACCCCTCTCTTCTCTATGGCTCTCGAGGCCACCGAGGGCTGGAGCCCTGCTGCCCAGTTCTCATCTGACAGGGACGATAACTCACATTTGATGACCATTTATCATGGCCATGTGGTTTAATGTGTTACGGTTATCATCACCTTCTCCTTTACATGCAGCATCACCAATCTCATGGCACAGATAAGGGAAATAAAGCCTAAGGAAATTAACCGACTGACTCAAAGTCACCAAGAGTAAGTGTGTGGAGCAGGATCCCATCTGGTCTTCCTGGAGGTCAGTCTGCGAGGCCACCTCTATGGCCCTTCACACCCTGGGACAGCAGCTCTCTCCCATGGGGAGGAGCACCGCCCTTAGACTTCCAGCCTCCCACGAGCAGGTTTTAGCCGTTCTCATATTTTTGTGGCCCTAGGCAGCCTGGCCTCCAAGAGCTGGCCAGGAGAGGATGAGCTCCATCCTGGAGCAGGCATGAAAACCAGCAGCTCAGAGAGTGACGAGGACCAGACCGTGGAGCCCCGGGTCAGCCATTCATGCAGCGTGGGAGAGGAAGCTGATGGTCGGGCCCCGGGACTCGGCACAGCCGCCTCTCAGAGGTGCAGGTTGGCAGGAGCACTGAGGGCGTGGAGGTGTGTGCAGGTCACCGTCCTCACCCCAGCTACCTCTGGCCCTAGTGGCCCAGACTGGAAGGAGCCGAAAGGAAGTGGGGCTGCAGCTGAGGCTCCTGAAGCCTCCCCAGGAGCCACACTCATCCTCTGGGCATCTTCACGGTGAGTTAAGGCCCGGGAGCCACAGTGACTAGTGACCAGGGCAGAAAGATGTCAGGCTGAACCAGGCCTTTCATCTAGGGTGCTCATGGTCCCCGAAATGCATGTTAGACACTTTGCACAGGTGTGTGCTGTTATCCTGACTGCTGTGGGAGCTGAGGACATCCCCATGCCCTGGAACCTGTGGGACCCGACAGTTGCCATTAAGAGGCCAGCGGCAGGCTGAGCTGGGGTAGGAGTGGGAGGGAGGGGTGAGAGCAGCAGGGGTGGGGGCCTACTCAGCGCATACTCCACAGAACCAGCCTGCTCCAGGAGGGTCAAGTCTCCAGTGCCACGACGCACACTCCCGCCCTGTGCTTGACACCAGGCCCCATGAGGAAGGCCCTCTCCACATGGGTGCCTGGAGCCAATTCCCTCTGCTGGAGTTGCTGAAGGGTTCTGCAGGCCTCAATCTATGGTCAGCCCCCAACCCTCGTCACCAGGGCCCCAGCTTACAGCAGCTGGGCTGCTTTCACTGCAGGCTGACTCTGCCACAGCATAGCTACCCTGAAACATCCAGCCCAGAGTGAGTTTCTGGGGAGGCAGGAGGCTGTCCAAGCATCCTGCCTGCTGTGTGGGTGAGCAGCGTGCACCTCAACAGAGTTTGGGGGTCCAGGACCCAGATCTGCTGCTCAGCAGTCGTGTGACCTTGGGAAGGTCAAGTGTCTCCTGGGTGTGCTCTTCTCTCCTGAAGATTCAGTCCAGCCTGTGTCCTGGGAGCCAAGGGCCCTTCTGTACTCTCCGGTTCTGCTGGAGTCTAAGGGAGGCGACAGCTGGGTGGGGAGCAGGGTGAGCAGGGTCTGAGCAGGGCCAGGCCTCCCGCAGTGGACAGTAGCGTCCACCTGTAAAGCCAGTGTTCTGGATTTCTGACAAAGTGTCTGAGCAATCAACCTGATGCTCCACTATGTCCGAATTGATTTGTTTCCATACTGGATGCTTGTCTAGCAGGACATGGTCCTGGCTGCCACTGGCAGGGCCTGGAATGAGGATGCCTGTTAGAGAACTCACTTGGGAGCCCCAGACCTGGGAAAAAGTGTTCATGTGGCTTCGCCCAGGCCATCCTTTTGCCTGTATGAGCTTCAGGACACAAACATAAAGGGTCTTGTGGCCCTGGGTGTCTCAGTTGCCGACCTTTGCAAAGTCGCCTTCAGCGGCAGCTGGAACTCTTTGAAGTCGCTGTCACAGATGTTGGCAGAGCCCTGCCTGTGATGCCTCCACCCTGCTCTGGGCATGGGGACTACCTCAGCTGCACGTTCACCTGGAATCTGTCCACCCACCAAGTACCGCAGAGGCGAGGGGAGTGTGCAGCTGGACTGAGGTCAACACTGCTGCAGGGGTAGAGATGAGCACATGCCCTGGCAGAGACACAGGCTGGGCTGGCTGGAGCTGCAGCAGCTGTGCGTGATCACAGAGCTTCCAAATGCGGGAGATGGATGGCCTTGCTCCACCGTGTGCCCAGAGCATGTCCACGGTGCTAGGAAGACCAAGGACTCACCATGCCCATCTCCGGCTTCCCTCACCGCGAAGCCTCCTTGCTGGTGGGAGCCACGGCCGAGCACAGGGGCAGGGGCTGGGGCAGCTCTGTCAGTGACTTCTCCCAGACAGCAAGGCCTCTGAGAGCTGGCCAGGAAAAGAGCAACCCCGTCCTGGAGCAGGCGTGCAAGCCAACAGCTCAGAGAGGAACACAGTTGCCACCAAGGAGCATGAGCCCCTGTGCTGTCCTGTTTGTTCTGGGGCCCGCACAGGACACAGGCGGGGAGTGCATGTCAACAGGGAGCTGGTGGCTGCTCTGAGAGCCAGCCGCTTTCCCATAACTAGCTTGAAATCTTTCTCTTTGCAGAAGACAGAAGCCAGCACATGTGGAGAGCCCACAGCGCAGGGCAATTGCGTTGATGTTTACTGTCTCTTCCAGCCAAAGGGCAACAGCACAATGACTCTGGTAAGACTGCTTGATCCTGCCTTGAGGTTAGCACACAGCAGCATCGGGGAAGTTCGTCACTCACAAGGACTGTGCAGCCTGCAGCTCAGGAGGGGCTGGGGTGTGTGGAGGGCAGCTGGGGCTTTGCAGCCGTCCACAGCGCCACACTCCGGAATGGGGAGGTGCTGGCTCCAGGCCCCCCGTGACCTCCAAGGTACATGCAGAGTCGGGCATGAACGGCACCACAAGAGTCCTCAGGAGGTGATGTTGTTTTTAATGATACCAGTGTCAGTTCCCCGGGGAGACCACGGTGGGCTCCTTGCCTGGCTCTGTCCTGGTGCAAATGAATATCAATGCACAGCCACAGTACAACAGGCTGGGTGGGGGATAGAGGCAGAAAATCAGGAGAGAAGAGCCCGGGGACTGCCCGGCGGAGTTCAGGCCCGCTCTGCATGCAGCACAGGGCGTGATGTTTTATCACCTTTTCAGATGGCTTGGAGAAAGAAGCAGCTGCTGTGATGTCACACACTCTGCATCCGCACCAGGGTCACCGTGTTTTTGCCAGACCTGGGGCACCTGGCCCTTGGTGGTGGACCTGTTCTTGCCCAGGGATGTGCCTTAGCTCTTTGAGGATGGGCCGGTTCCTCCTGCTTATGGTGTCCCCTGGCTGTGCTACATGGCCACACGCTGGACACAGGGGTTGGCTGTGGCACGAGTGAGGAATGGAGATCTGGCCTGCAGGCTCCATCACTTTCTGTTGCTTTAAGCTGTTGAGTTCTTTTCATGACATCCATGCTTATTTGGCCAGGTAGGAACATGGAAGGGAGACAAATCTGCCTTCTTTGAGCAAAGAGACAAGACAGCGGGTAGAAGACGCTGAGAACCTCGACGAGGCCCCTGGGCCACTCCCTGCAGGGACGTGCAGCAGCAGCTTTAAGGGAGTGCAAGAAGGGAGGCGTGGAGGGACCTGGGGGAAGAGGGTAGGGCAGACAGAGAGGAGCTGGGGGTGGAGAAAACCCACAGCTCCGGGAGCTACACCGGGAGGGTCCTTTGTTTACTGGGGTCACCGGCCAGATGGAGACGCTGAGACTGCCACGGATGCTGTTTTAGAAGAATGAATCTGCTCCCACATTTTCATGCAACTTCAGGGTGTTGAAGGCTCAGTCCAATGGACGGGTTGGTCAGGAAATCCTGCAACTCAGGGTTGCTGTGGCTCCCAGGTATACACTTTTCCCCAGGAATACACCCCTCCCAAACAGCAGCCCCCGCACCCACATCTTCTGGGTCAGCTGTGACTGTGGGATCCACTTCTGCCGAGGCTGAGGGCCCTACCCCCGTCATTCCCCGTCACCCAGCCCTGTGGCTTTTCAGCACCTCCGCCCATTGTGGGCACCAAAGGGCACGTTCTCATGTGTCTGGAGAGGTGACAAGTGCCTGGTTGATGAGTTTCCGCTCTCCGCGTAAGTCTGAGCTGTTGGAGGTTTTAGTAGGTTGTGTGTTTGGGAGTCTGGGGGTGAGAGACATCCTGGCGTGGCCTGAGGGACAGTTTTGTGGGGCACTGGGGGTTTGATTGCCCTGTGCTGTGGTCTTCCAACATGACTGTCCAGGAGCTGGATTGGGAGTTTTAATTCTTTGGTCACCCAAGAAAGGAGACTAATGCCTCTGTTACTGGTGAAAATAAAATGACTTAGTATACAGAGTGGGCTTGCACAGAGATTGCACGCCGTAGGTGGTCATGGTTACGAGATCCATTATGTTACAGGGCAGTGTAGACCCCAGGTCCACAGCCAGCCCCTCTGTGTAGTCTCCTGATTTGGTTCCTCGAGCCCTTTGCAGGTCCCGAAGCTCTGCCAGTCACGGCTAACTAGCCTAGCCTGCACCCGCTGTTGAGGCCAAGTGGCTGTCCTCACAAACCTCTGCTTCAAATCCAGCCTCCAGCCCAGCTCCCCCCAGCACTGAGCCCTTCATACTCTGTCCCATGAGCTGCACCTTCTCTCTTCTGTATCCACAGAACTGACCCTCCTCAAGCCCCTAGCAGGTGCCCCAGGGACCCCCTAACATCATATAGCACCCACGAGGAGCCAGATGCTGAGTCCATGGGTCTCTCGCCTGTTTTCCCAGAGGGCTGGAGCCTCCAGCCTTGCCCAGCTGCTGCCCCTCCTCTCCCACCCCAAGCCCCCCGCCAGCCTCAGGGAGCGCAGAGTGGGCTGTGGACAAGCCCTCGTGGCTCAGTGCTCCTCAGTGCAGATTCTTTCACTTACAACCTTCGTAAAGGCAGTTGCAGGCTTTCCTCCTGTAACCGATCTCCAGGCAATTATAAGAGTAAAAAGTGTGCTTTACCTTATTAGGTTACTTCTATTTTCAGCACGTACCCAAAAATGCACCATAGCACTGTCAGGCGTGGGCTGTCCCTGACAAGGAGCCTGTGGGGACCATGAACCTTGGCAGAACCTGCCCCCACCCCCTGACGCCCACGTGCACGCCCCGTAAGCTGATAAGACCCCCTTCCCTTCCTTCCTCCCTCTTGCCTCCCTCCTGATTCCTTTCTGTTGCTCACCAGAGCAGCTTCCCCGGAATTCTGTAGCCCTGGCTGGTCCCTGAGTCCTGCAGGGTTTCCTACAGCCCCTCAGTGGCCAGCGCTGTGTGCAGCAGGACCTGGGGTCAGCTGTTCAGCCTGCTCTATCAGACTGAGAGTATTGAAGACTCAGCCCATGGATAGACTAATCAGGAAATCCTGCAACTCAGGGTTGCTGTGGCTCCCAGGTATACACGCCTCCCCGCAAACAGCAACCCCCACACCCACATCTTCTGGGTCACCTGTGCGTGTAGGATCCCCTTCTGATGAGGCTGAGGGCCCTACCCACCATCATACCCCAATGGCCCGATTCTAGCTCCCACTCACCCAGTCCTGTGGCTTTTCAGCACCTCCCCTGAACAGGTGGGACTGGTCACCTCCAGATTAACCGCAACTAAACAGAGTTAACAGGTCAGTTCACCCTGTCACAGTTTAGGCTGATAGCTCCTTTACTGGGCAGTGAGGACATAGAGCACACCTGTCATCACAGGGGCGGGCTGGAGCAGAGGCTGGCAGGGAGCAGGTGGAGGTCGAGGGACACCTGAGCACACCTGCACTAGGTGGGGGGTAGCCTCGCTCTGGAGGCTCTGAGCCTGAGGCATCCACAGGTCCTCCCCTGGGTACCCCCTCTCTTGATGGAGGCCCCCAGCTACCTCACCCCTGAGGGCAAGATGAGTCCAGTGATGGGGAGAAGCAGCACTCCGTGCTCCGCCAGGGGACTTGAGTGCAGGCGGTTCCATGGAAACGTACAGACTTTCCCAGGGGCAGCACAGGAAGTGGCAGGTGGAGAGGCTTCTGTGGCAGAGGGTGCTGGAAAGGATGCCTGGGAGTTAGCCAGCTGCAGACAGAGGGGAGCAGGTCCTGACAGTGGACTGAAAGGTTCAAAAGCCCAGCAGTGTCCAGGAGAAGGAGGACCTCGCAGCTGAGAACACATCCTACTGGCTGTGAGTAGGGGGATGGGTGATACAGCTGGACAGTCATTAGAAACCAGATCTGGAAAGGCCTCAGGACATTCTAAGAGCAAGCATGGACCTCACTCCTGAGAACCCATGAATGCCAGCACCATCCTCCCAGCAATTCACCTGCCTGTGCCAAATGTCTGATTCCTGTGCCCAGCAGGTCTACTCTCAGATTTAAGAATGATCAGATCTGGGAGCACAGCCCATAAAGCCAGTGTCTGTGGGCTGAGCATTGCCCCCGTCCCCAACCACACACACACACACACACACACAGCATGTGGTCTCTGCACACATCACACGTGATCAAAGCAAACCTGAGCCTCCTCACTGCCCCACCTGTTCTGCAGGATGGAGATGACTTTCCCTGCTGCTGGAGCTCCTGAAAAACCCCACTTACAAACACTCAAGCCCAGGGGCCATCATCATCATTCTGATATTTGATGATCTTTAAATACAGATGTTCAATAAATGTTTCTTGAATAACCAAGGGAATAAATCGAAGGATGTCTTCATTTTCATTATTAGAGAGCGTGGGCTCAGCAGGTGTAATGATAGAACCTGACAAAGGTCTAATGTCCAGAATCTACAAGGAACTTAAACAAATTTACAAGAAAAAAACATCAAAAAGTGGGCAAAGGATATGAACAGACACTTCTCAAAAGAAGACATTTATGTGGCCAAGAAACATGAAGAAAAAAGCTCTTCACCACTGGTCATTAGAGAGATGCAAATCAAAACCACAGTAAGAGACCATCTCACTTCAATTAGCTTGGCGATTATTAATAAGTCAGGAAACAACAGATGCTGGAGAGGCTGTGGAGAAATAGGAACACTTGTACAGTTGGTGGGACTGTAAACTAGTTCAACCATCGTGGGAGACAGTGTGGTGATTCCTCAAGGACCTAGAACCAGACGTACCATTTGACCCAGCAACCGCATTACTGGGTGTATGCCAAGGGATTATAAACCATTCTACCATAAAGACACATGCACACATATATTTATTGCAGCCCTGTTCACAAGAGTGTTGTACCTTTTAACTGCCTGTCAAGGGAGCTTTGGCCTCCTCACTTTGGAATGATGTCCGATGCTCCTGGAGTCTGTATTTCCCAGAGGAGTATCTTCAGTCTTTGCACTCCAACTCTCCACTTGATTTGTTTTCTGAATCTCGTGATTTAGGGCTGGCATCTAGAACCCGGAACTGCTCTCTGTGATTCACTGCTTGGTCCTAAATGGGTCCAATACAAGTTTTGCCTTACAGAAGGGTCTAGGAGGTTGGGTGCTGGTCATTCTAATTCTGACTCTAGGTGCCCCTGACTTGGTGAAGTAGAAAGGGGAAGCCACCTTTCTGGTGTGCCAGGGCCATTCCTGAGCAGGGCTCCTGTGGACAGCATTACCCGGTGCCCTCCATCTTTCTCATCTGGCCCTGTGAGGCTCACAGCTGGGGAATGAGCTCTCCCAAGCTCCTCAGGGTCTACTCAGCTGACCGTGGCACATTCGTTGTTCAACACTTTTATATGCATATCTCCTTTAATCTCCCAATAACACTATGTGGATGGACCACTGTTTCTTTTTTTTTTTTTTGAGGTGGAGTCTCACTGTGTCACCCAGGCTGGAGTGAAGTGGTACGATATTGGCTCACTACAACCTCTGCCTCCCAGGTTCAAGCAATTCTCCCACCTTGGCCTCCTGAGCAGCTGGGATTACATGGATGCCCGGCTAACTTTTGCATTTTTAGTAGAGACAGGGTTTCAACCATATTGACCAGGCTGGTCTCAAACTCCTGACCTCAGGTGATCCTCCTGCCTCGGCCTCCCAAAGAGCTGGGAGTACTGGCGTGAGCCACTGTGCTGGGCCCGGACCATTGTTTCTATCTGTCAGATAAAAAAAACTGCAGGTTGAGAAGATAGGTAGATGTTGATTAAAAAAAAACAAAACAAGTTCGTTGCACAGAATGATGAAGTCATGGAGATCCAATAAACGGTACGGCGGCGGTGATAATGAACAAAACTGCACTGCGTCCTTGACATTCGCTAAGGAAGTAGATCTCAAGTGCTTCCCCCAAAACGTGCACACACACATGCACACACATGCACACACAAACGGTTATGTGAGGTGATGTGCAGGCAATCGCTTCACAATGTCTGCGAGCATCAAGACATCACATTGCACATCTTAAAACATATATCTAGTTTTTATTTGTCAATCTTAACTGAAGAAGGCCGGGGAGGGGAAGAAGGTAGAATTAGGTAATGCGTGCAAAATGCCTCCAGCGTCGTCTAGCACATTCATTGTCAGCGTTCAACCACATTTCAATGAGCAACGTCACCATGTTCACTGTCATCGTCATCGTCATCAACCTCGTGTCGTGCTGCTCTGGGATGTCTGCTGGAAATTCCAAAGTAAGAGTCTCGATCGCAAAACGTGAGCTCGTTCCTGCCTCTCGGGGAACGACTGCAGGCTGTGTGAGGTTGCTGGAGGAGCACGTGCCCTTGGTGGGTTCGAGTTCTTGGTGCAGGCTGGCAGATGCCAAGTGAGACCCCCCACCCCACCCTCAGGTACTGAGCCTGCCTCCGTCCTTGAGAGGTCTGTCCTGAGGCTGGTTGCCCCTGCCATGCATTTATTTCTTTCCATCCCTAAGGAAAACTCACACTCACCTTTGCTGAGAACTACATTTATTTTTATCTGTTATTTATTCTCCTGACTCATGAAATTGCACCCTTCAGGATGCCAGTACAAAATGTCTAAAAAAAATTCGTAAAAATGCGTGAAATGGATGAAAGATGGTAGGCTTCTTTTATCTTCTGAAATACACATTTAAATACTTTCACTTTATGATCCCAAGAGAAAGAATTAAATAAAAAGTAAGCACAAAAAGTCTTTATCAAACTCTTACTCCTTCAAACTTAAATTTTGGAAGCAGAAACGAAAACAGAAAGAAAAAGGCCTTGGTCCAGTACAAGAGCATCGTTCTCAAGGCGGACAAGGGGCCCTGACAAGCTGTGGAGCTGAGACCTCGTCCCCTTCCGCCCTCACTCTGGTGCCTCCCACGTGCAGGTGGCAGCATTGACGTCTGCCCAGCTGACGAAGACAGATAAGCACCAGGGCTTGCTGGGGTCAGGAGGTGGACAGCACCCCCAGCCCAAGTGTCCACCCTAGACTCTGTCCAGCAAGGATGTGCTGGCTGAGGGGCTGCCCTCACGATGCAGGGAGAAGCGTGGGAACCCAGGCCCCACATTCCAGAGCCTGCCAGGGAGGTGTATGAGCTCATGTGTGTGCCCACGGGAGCACACAGGGAAGTCCGAGCCAGGAGGTCAAAACAGGTTCACGGAAGGCCACTGAGAACAGGGCCTCCAGCCACCTGGAGTTTTTCACTCGTTGAGTCCAGCCCCACCCCCGGTGGCCTCCCTGACCCTTGTCTTTTCCATCCCCACTCTGCCATGCACCATGGCACCACTGAGGGCTGTTTCCGGAGAGGAAAGACCCCTGGACACTCTAGCCACCTGGAGTCCCCCATCCCAACCCTATCTCCAGCCCAGGACCTGCAGGTCTGAAGCCAGTGTGGGGGCAGGCACCTGGCTTCTCCTGTGGGCTGATCCACTAATAATTCCTGGAGGGGCCAGATGCTGGTGGGCTGGGGTTTTGTTTCAAGGCATCAAGGGAATGAAATGGGCTGGAGGAGAAACAGGAAGAACAAAGAAGCTTTAGACAGGAAAGCCTAGGATCAGGTCAGAGAAGCCAGACCCTCTTCCCAGGGTGAAGACAGCCATGGAGACCTAATCAGGACACTGGTTGGCCCAGGAGTCCTTCCCCTCCAGAAACAGCCCACAGGGGTGCCACAGTGCACAGAGGAGGGGAAGATGGGAGAGACGAGGGTCAGGGAGGCCACCAGGGATGGCACTTAACTCAGTGAGTGACAGCCATGGCTGGGGCAAGCCAGGAGGCATGTCAGAGAGGACTCTGCTGAGAGCTGCAGCTTCTGGGGAAGCGTTCCCCAGCCTGGCCCCCAGTTCGTGCTAGTGAGGTGCCCCATTTTGCTGAAGAGGAGACAGACATGGAAGCATTTGCCTTAGTTCACACTTAAAGTGGCACAGGGGGTGTGATGGGGGATGAGTCCTGGAGGGGCTCCAGGTGGGTGCTTCCCGGCTGTCCCTGAACTGAAGCAAGGGAAGGCGGCAGGGGGTCTTGGGAGGTCAGAACTAGATAGTGCCTTAGAGATCTTCGTCCCAACTGCCCGAGAGGACAGAGAGCCTCAGAGCCAGGGAGCTAGGCTGACTCATCCCAGATCAAAGGGGAGCTGGTGGCAAAGCCAGGGGACCCTGTGCCTTTACAACGTGGTCCTCACAGGCCCTGACAGTGTCAGGCGTTTCATCCCCCAGAGCGACTCAGGATACGTTTTGTGACTTAGCAGGAACTGGGGAAAGGGAGGTGCGTGGTGGCGCAAATGCAGCAGCTAAAAGCAGAAAACACGTAACTGCAGAAGTGAGGGTGGTGGGGGCGGGGGTTACGCTTCCTTTGCTGTAGAACACCTTGTCCTGGAACTGCCAGGTGTGCTCTGGGAAGGCTCCACTTAGATTGATTTCTCTCTCTTTGGGCACTTTCAACAGGTCCTCTCCAAAGCCCAATCCATCGGCTCTGCCAATCGGTCACCAGGCAGCTCTGGGAACAGAGCCAGGGACTTACAGGTGTGACCTCAGCAGAGAGATGAGCAGGGCAGCGCCTCTGCCAGGGAATCGCCTCCCAGAGGTGAGCCCTAATGCACCCTGGGCCCCAGCCCGATGGCACGGAGGGTGGCTCCCCACCTCCACTCACTGGCTTTGTGCTGTGGGGCCAGGCACCTGTCTGGGGTGGGCTTCCTGGGACGCAAAGTCTGGATTCAGTGAAAACGATCCCTTGATTGGAGGGAGATTTTCAGAGGAACCAATGGTTCTGAGCTTTGCTGTCTTTTTTTTTTTTTTTTTTTTGAGATGGAGTCTCTCTGTCGCCAGGCTGGAGTGCAGTGGTGTGGTCTCGGCTCACTGCAACCTCAACCTCCTGAGCAATTCTCCTGTCTCAGCCTCCCGAGTAGCTGGGACTACAGGCATGTGCCACCATGCCCAGCTAATTTTTGTGTTTTTGTAGAGATGGGGTTTCACTGCATTGACCAGGCTGGTCTCAAACTCTTGACTTCAGGATCCACCTGCCTATGCTTCCTGACCACTTTTGTGCTAAAGCCCACCCCTCAACCTCAGGTAGAGGCCTGAAAATGAACCGATCTTACCATCCTGTGCAGATGAACTACCTCTCAACCCCTGTGCCCCAAAATACACACCTGGCACCATCCCCTGCTGATTCCTCAGCTCAACATGCATTTCCAAGTCCGTGCCCACGGGGGAGCCACATCTGTCCCACGACCCCCATCAGCCACGATTTTCACCAGGACAAAGGGGGATGCTGGGTGTCCTCCCCAAGCATCTCAGATGCAGGTGCTGCCTGAGACCGCAGAAGGAAGGACGGTTCTGAAGGAAGCAGGAAGGGGGGCATGGGTCACGAAGCTCAGCCATGAAGAAAGTGAGCAGGAGGGGACGAGACTGTGGCTTTGCAGGGACCAGTAGCTATAGGGGTGGGGTGCGGGGCATGGACTGGGGCCACGGACAGATTTGGAAGGCAAAATCTGCCGACAAATTTAGAGAGGATAAAGCAGGGGCCCCGATTCAGATTAGCTGTGGCCTGGGGGCACAGAGCCCACTCATATGGCTTCTGCGTACTGGGTCTTGGAAAGGAAAGCAAGTTGGGGCTGGGGATGGGGCTGGAGGGCCCTGGCTATGACAGCTGGGTCTCCCTGGGACACCGAGGGTACACGGGGCAGCTGTACCCCTGAACAGGTGGCCCAGACCCCCAGTCTGCGTGGGAGCAGGAGGACGCTGTAGCATCCTTAGCCCCCCACCCCCGCAGGTCCTTCACCCTCGGCTACAGGGGGCACCAGGAAGGGCCCTTGCTGAGGCTGTCACGTGGCCTGGCCGGGTAGGCCACTGGAACCACTGCTGGTTTACGGTCCCCATAGGCTGTGAGCCACACACGGGGGGAAAGGGCAGGCCAGGCCAGGGTTCCTTGAGCGCCATCATCTCCTTTGAGACCCACAGAAGCCGCGCAGGGACCCTGCAGTCTGACAGTGTGAGTGACTCCTACAGCCACTGCTGGGTCCAGCCAGCAAGCCGGGGCTGTCGGAGCCCCAGTTAGGACACGGATCAGCTGCTGTGGGAAGATGGCGAATGTATTTTCAAGATTAACAGCATTCATTAGAAGGCCTGTGTTATTCAGAGTTGATAGCACTGCTGGCCTCCATTTTTGAAGACTTGAAGTCGGAGGAATGCCTCCTGTGTTCCTCCTTCCTCACAGGTCAGCTGAAGCCACTCATCTCAGGCTGAACGGTGTTGTCTTCTGGAGGGGGGATGTCCCTGGGGAAGACTTTCCCAGTGGGGTCTCCCAACACAACACAGACAGAAAAGTAGCCGACACCAGGAGGCCGCCCGGCAGGCAGGAGGGAAGGCGCCCTGGAGCCTGAGCCGAAGCCTCAGGGGCACGGATGGCCGGCTCTGCCCCAGGTCTCTGATGATGAAAGTGATGTCATTGCACCAGATAACACTTGTCCCGATTTAAAAATCACTCAGCTGCGATGCAGGTTTGAAAGGTCAAAGCTCCCTCCCTGCTAAGACTTCCTAAATTTTAGATGAAATGAAATCCATCTTAGCAAAGCCTACTTCAAGACAGAGGCATTCTGGACTTTGGGTGGAGGAGGGAGTGGCCCTGGCGTGGGTGCTCACCACGCCTCATGGGGCAGGGAGAATGGTTGACCTGGGGGCCTAAGGTGGAAAGAAGCAGGACAGGCTTGGAAAGAGGACCATTTTCATGGCAGACGCACAGACTGTATGCTTTGGCCGGGACAGGCTGGGAATCCAGAGAGACCTGAGAGCCACCAGCTGCCCCTCTAGGCCCTGGTTTCTGCGTTTGAGAAGTGGGGACAGTAGTTCCTCACCAGGAAGTTGTAGCGAGGATGGGATGAGATCTAGAGAAGCAGGCAGTGCTCAGCGGGCATCCTATGACATGAGTTCCTTCTCTCCCTCTCTCCCCACCCACTGCTGAGTTTCCTCACAGGAACTTCGTTGCAACAAGCGTCATGTGGGGCCGATGCAGTCTGTGCATCCGTCATGGAGATGGTCCTCCCTCCAAGCCTGTCCTGATTCCTCCCACGTGAGGCCCCCGGATTCCCCATTCTCCCTGCCCTACCTGGCATGGTAAGCACCCATGCCCGGGCCATTCCCTTCACCATCCAAAGTCCAGAACACCTCAGTGTTGAGGGAGGCTTTGCTAAGTGACATGTGGGGCTGATGGGTGATGTCAGAGCCAGCGTTTGTTGGCACGTGGCAGGGCACCATGGTTCTCTGTGGATGTGGCTCCTGCCTGGATGAGCCAGGCTCAGGAAGGGCAACTCCCCAAAACACAGTTACCTGTGGCTCAAGCCAGGACTTATAGCTGGCTCCATTCAAGTAGAAACCAGGCTTATTCCCACCTGGATGGTTCAGGGAAGCCAGCCAATGGCCTGAATGAGAACAGGCAGGAATGGGCTGTGTGGCCCCTCCCACCCATAGCTCACGATGTCACTGGTCATACAACATTCAAGCACTTAAAATACATAGTGGGCCCTCAAATACCTTAATTTGTGTTTCTAATTAAACCAAGAAAGAAGAGTCAGAGAAAAGAGAGATTTTTAGGGGCTTTCGTGATTAAGGTGACTTCCTGGAAGAATGTGGGCCATAAACCAGCCTGTAACAACCTGTAAGGTAAGGCCATGCGTCCAGGAAGAGAGGCTGCAGGATTCAAAGGTCAGGGAAACCCAAAGGAGGACAGCATCCACCCACCTGGAGATGGCACTGCCCAGGGCACCAGGATTTCCACAATGTTTGTGCCCCACAAATTCAGGTGCTGAAGCCCTAGCCCCCACCGTGATGCTAATTAGGAGGTGGAGTTTTGGGAGGCAGTTAGGGCTAGAAGAGGTCATTAGAGTGGGCTTTATACAGTGGGATTCACACCTTTATACAGAGACATAAAGAGTTCTCCCTCTCCCCTTCATGAGAGGACACACCTGTAAACTAGGAGGTGGAGCTGCCCCAGGACCCATCCCTGCCACGCCCTCATCACAGAGTTCCAGCCTTCAGGGCTGTGAGAAAATAAATGTTGCTGTCTAGGCCCAGCCTGTGGCCTTTGGCTGTGGCAGCCCCAGCTGAGGAAGACCAGTTACAGGGAAAGCTTTTTTAGAAAGCCCTCGAGCTGGGTCTGGAAGTGTGAAGAGGGCATCCTGAGGCAGAGCCACCACGCAAAGCAGGTGGTTACCATGGTGCGTGCTGGGGTGTCCCAGAGGTCCCCAGTCAAGCTGGCAGAGGTTCCAGGGAAGAGACAGAGACTGGCTTCTCCTGGAGGACTAGGGAAGTGTCCGAGGCTGCATCTGCGGGTTCAGTAGCAGTTGGCCTGATCAGAGAATTGGGAGGGCATTTGGGGAAGAAGAAACGGGTCTGTACATCACGGGGTGTGGTGTCTCCCACAAGTGTGGGAAGGTGAGGTCGGCTGAGGCCAGCAAAGGGGGTTGGGGAAAGATCTTAAATGTTGGGAGGTCTTCAATTCCATCATGAGAATTTTATAATTTATTGAGTGAAGGAAAGAGTACAGGGCAAGACCTTTAAGAAGAGAGGGAGCTCTCCTGAGCCTGAGCTCCCAGGTGTGCACCACGGTGCCAGACACACCAGAGCCACAGAGTTGGAGCTTCTATGCATCTTCAGGGGATTTGCACTCTGAGGCTGAGAGAACAGAGAGCAAGGGCGTTGACAGAGACACCTCTTGCAAAGGTGACTTTCAGGGCACAGCCACGGGAGAGGACGCTGGTGTCTTCAGTCTGAGACTCCACAAAGCGACACTCTTCTGTGAGGGACCTGGGCGAGGGACAACCAGTGACGGCAATTTGTTCATGTTCTCTGGTGATCTCCCCAGCCCCCAGGTGACAGAGGAATCACTGGGCTGTAGGTCATTTCCATTGTAGAGTCTAATTATGATACACGGTGTGTATTTGTGTTCTCTTGAGACTGTTATCAAGTCTCCTGAAATGGAGCCACATTCTCAGGGTGAGGAAAGAGGTGTTACCTGCATCGCCCCATCTGGCATCTGTCCCCTCCCGACAGACCTGCTGTCTGGTTTGGAGAAGGGCCTTGATAACTGGAGTCACTGTGGTCTTAATAATCTCTGCCCACACTAATTGACTCACCCCAAGTGGAGAGGTGCTGGCCGATGATGCTTTAATATGGAAACAGGTGCCTCCATGTTAATGAGCTTGTAGCAGCCACCTGCAGAGCCCAAGGCTGGAGCACTTCATTAGCAAGAGCAGAGCAGCCCAACTTTGAACTTGAAAATCATTACAGAACCTGGGCTTCAAATACTTCCCCAGAGACTTGGGGTTTTCTTTGCTTTCTAATAGAAAATGTTCTTCCAAATAAGTTTTTCTATTTTGAAAATGTCTAGAAGAAACTACAAAGTCCAGCGCTTGACTCTTCCGCAAGGTAGAGACTATGAAAATAGGTTGTTAATTGCGCAGTTACGTGCAATCCACTGGGAAGGCAACACGGGACATGAACATCATGATCTTTTAAAGACGATATGACATGAGTTTTGTACCAAATCAGCAAAAGACACATTTCTTTAAACCAGCCAAAGTTTCCATCAGCTAAGTCCAAGTGAAGAAACCTATCTCGACCCACTGAAATGAAGAAACACATCTCAACCCATTGAGAACAAAAGGAAGTGTCGTCTGTTTGAATGTGTTCCAAGAGGAAGGCAAAGTCTCTCTTCAGAGGTGTGGGGAGAAGAACGTTTTGCTGTTGTTTGTTTTCTGGAGGTATTTTGTTCGTCTGTTTTTAATTTTATTTTACTTTCAGTTCTGGGATACACGTATGAATGTGTAGGTTTGTTACATAGATATATATGTGCCACGGTGGTTTGCTGCACCTATCAGCCCATCATCTAGCTGTAAAGACCCACATACATTAGATATTTGTCCTAATGCTCTCTCTCCCTTTACCCGCCACCCCCTGACAGGCCCTGGTATGTGGTGTTCCCTTCCCTGTGTCCATGTGTTCTCATTGTTCAACTCCCACTTATGAGTGATAACATGTAGTATTTGGTTTTCTGTTTCTGTGTTAGTTTGCTGAGGATGAGGGTTTCCAACTTCATCCGTGTCCCTGCAAAGGACATGAACTCATCCTTTTTTATGGCTGCATAGTATTCCATAGTGTGTCTGTGCCACATTTTCTTTATCCAGTCCATCACTGATGGGCATTTGGGTTGATTCCAAGTCTTTGCTATTGTGAACAGTGCTGCAATAAACATACATGTGCATGTGTCTTTATAGTGGAATGATTTATAATCCTTTGGGTATATACCCAGTAATGGGATTGCTGGGTCAAATGAGACTCCTCAAGGATCAAGAACATCTTTAAATGAAGAAGTTGAGAGGAAGTTTCTAGACTAAATCCATGCAGGCTTGGCTTTCCTGGTGTCAGGTGAGGCAAGCCCCCACTTCAGGGCTCCCCACACTCTTGGCGTTCACTCAGCGTCCAGCAGCTCTCAGAAGCTCCTGTGTGCCCTCTGATAGGGGGACAGTCCAGGGCCCCACACACCATGCACAACGCATAAGTCAATGAATGCACCAGGAGAGGGTTCTCATGTGGGAGCTGTGTTTCTTCCTCCATGTCTCAAGCCAGAGTGAATTTCATGAATGGCTTTGAAAATATATAGAATTTCCTGTGTGAGTCGGAAGGCTTATGTTTGAAATTTTTAAAAAATATTTTTGTAAATAGTTATTTAGATAAATATTAATCTTGGATGACAAAGAAGCCAAAAAGCACAAAGAACACCAGTGAAGAAGGAAGGTGGCCGGGTGCGGTGGCTCTCACCTGTAATCTCAGCACTTCAGGAGGCCAAAGCAGGCGGATCACCTGAGGTCAGGAGTTTGAGACCAGCCTGGCCAATGTGGCAAAATCCCATCTCTACTAAAAATACAAAAAATTGCCCGGGTGAGGTAGTGCGTGCCTGTAATCCCAGCTACTCAAAAGGCTGAGGCAGGAGATGACTTGAATCTGGGAGGTGGAAGTTGCAGTGAGCCGAGATTGTGGCACTGTACTCCATAGAGCCTGCACAACAGACAGGACTCTATATCAAAAAAAAACAAAGAAGGAAAATGACATTGGTCATGTGCAGATGCTTTGTTGTGTAACTAGACCCATGTGTATGGTTGCATCTTTGGACAGGCAACCCCAGTCTCTGTGCCCCACTCTACCTCATCCAGAGGACTGCTGTGACTCGGGGGAACCTTTTGTTCACTCATTACATGTTCCCTGGGCACTGAGGCCACTTTGTTCTTATTATTCTGCATTGTGAAGAAAATATAAAGTCAATAAAACACAACTCTGGCTCTCAAGCCCATCGTAGGACACAGGTGATGAACGAGGAACTGGAAAGTGGCGTGCATGGTGACTGGTGTGCTGATAGTCCTGGGCATGTGAGGTCACAGTGTCTTAGCCAGCTCAGGCTGCTGTAACAAAACACGACAGACTGGGTGCTTGAACAACTGAAATTCTTCTTCTTACGGTCCCTGAGGACAGATGTCCAAGATGGAGGTGCTGGCAGGGCTGGGGCCTGGTGGGTGCTCTCCCTTTGAGTGGCAGACACCCACCCTCTCACTATGTGCTTGTGTGGCTTTTCCTTGGTGTCTGCACCGGCATAGAGTTTCCTGGTGTCTGTTCCTGGAATGGCACTAATCCTATCTCTGAGGGATTCCTAGGCACACCCCATGACTCCATTTAACCTGAACTAATTCCTCTGAGATTCCATCTTCACATACAACCACACTGAAGGTTGGTTGGGGCTTCAACCTAGGAATTTTGGAAGACAGAAATATTGAGTCCAAAACAAAGAGCCAGGCAGTCTGGAAGAAAGAGGGACGCAGAAGGTTTTGAAGAAGATGACAGGTTCTATTGGGCAAAGGCCACATGCAGAGCCCAGAGTGGTAGACAGTGGGTTGGAAACAGAAGACACAGAGCGTAAGGTGAGTATGTGTGTGTGTGTAAGAATGCATGTCTGTGCATGTGTGATTGCAGATGTGTGTGTGTAAGCATGTATGTACGTGTGTGTGGTAGAAAGAGAGGTGGGTAGCTGGGTGCAGTGGCTCACACCTGTAATCCCAGCACCTTGGGAGGCTGAGGTGGGCAAATCACAAGGTCAGGAGATCAAGACCATCCTGGCCATGGTGAAACTCTGTCTCTACTAAAATATAAAAAATCAGCTGGGGGTGGTGGCACATGCCTGTAGTCCCAGCTACTCAGGAGGCTGAGGCAGGGGGAATCGTTTGAACCCGGGAGATGGAGGTTGCAGTGAGTTGAGATTGTGCCACTGCTCTCCAGCCTGGCAACAGAGCACGACTTTGTCTCAAAAAAAAGAAAAGAAAAGAAAAGAAAAAAAGAAAGAGCTGGGCTGGAGCCCAATATCAGAGGTGGGAGTTAAGGTTGCAAAGACCAGAGGCCAGAGATAAAGAGCCGCAGAAACCAGACAAAGGAGCTGGAAGTTGGTCTTGAAGGGAGTGGCCCCGCTCCAGTGATTTCCTAGAGAAGCACTTCAAAGAGATGTGTATTTGAGAAAGAGACTCTGTCTGTCACGTAATAAACGTGCTGGAAGCAGGCAAGGCTGAAAGTCAGGAAGACCAGACCTTGAGCATCCTCCCAGGGTGTATCTCCCAGGATTATTGCGAGAAGTGCTGGGGATAATCCCGGTAAAGGGGATACTGAACATCCAGCTGGCACAATTATCTGCTTACAGGCCCTTCATTTATTTATTGGTTTTTTTTTTTTTTTTTTTTTTTCGAGGCACAGTCTCACTCTGTCACCCAGGCTGAAGTACAGTGGCACAATCTCAGCTCACTGCAACCTCCATCTCCAGGGTTCAACTGATTCTCCTGCCTCAGTCTCCTCAGTAGCTACGCTTACAGAGGTGCACCCTACACCTGGCTAATTTTTTTTTTTTAATAGAGCTGGAGTTTCACCATGTTGGCCAGGCGGGTCTCAAACTTCTGATCTCAAATGATCAGCCCAGCTCGGTCTCCCAAACTGCCATGATTACATGCATGAGTCACCGCACCCAGCCTAGCCAGGCCCTTCAATTTTAAGGTGTTTTGGGTTCATGGAAGGAAGGGTCAGGCATTTTTTGAATCCTTGAAAGTTCTGTTCCCACCAGAGTGTCTGGCACAAGGGATGTCCCAACATTCAGGTTTAGAATGGGGACTTGTATTTGTATTCACCAGGTGGTGTGCAAAATCTGTTGGGATGACTAATTAGCAGCAATGTTGATCTTTTAGCTCCAGAAATGAACAGTTCTTTCTCATTCTTTGTAGTTACTATTTTTTTTTTAGGTTTACTAACATGGCTATCATTTTTTCTCCCTCAACATTCCTTTTGTATCATTTTCCTTCTCTATGAAATAAATATGTGAGAAACGCCTGTAGTGAGATAAACTCTATCTGCTTTAATTATCCAAAACGTCCTTTACCTTCATTGCTGAATGGCAGCGTCGCAGTTGAAAATGCTAAGGTGCCTCTTTGAAGAGAGAACTCCTCTTTCTTTTGGTTTCCACTGTCATGTTTAATATAAGTCATTTCCTTGTAGGTAGTCCAAGTGCTTTTATCATCTTTTTTTCCTTTGAATTTCACAAGGCTTCACTGATGTAGCTTGATATTAATTGATTTATATTTATCCAGGTTGGAATTGGGCCCTCAGCCCAAAATTTCTAATTTTAATTAATTCTAAAGATGTCTTTGTAATGTTTGTAATGTTCAAACCTGTCTGGTTCCACCTATTTTCTGTCTCTTCCTCTCTCTCTTTCTTCCTCCCTGTTTTTCCTTCATTCCTTTCTTTTTCTGGAAATCCTATTGATACGTAGACAGCCTGCCTCACTCTATCTTCCACTCCTCTCAACCTTTCCTTCGTATTTCCCATGTCTGAGTCTCTATGGGTCATCTTTTGGACAACTAATTGAGATCTGTCCTCCACGCCACTTGTCCTCTGTCCAGGTATTTTCACACTTGACTTTAGCCAACACATTTGAAATGAAATGTCATTGATGAGAAGTTTCATCTTGAAAGTTCTATATTCCTTATCTTTTTAATAGTCTTGTTCTTTTCATGTCTTCACTGAAACAATGGTTTCTCTGAACTTATTAAACATATTTATTTTGTGTTCTTTCAAAATATCAAGTCACTGGGCGTACAATTCTTCCACTGGTTTGTTTTCCCTGATCTCATTCACTCTTGCTATGTTTTACTTGATTTTACTCTTTCTGTTCTTCAATTGAGAGATCATGTTCTTTGAAATCCCATGGAAGTCCTGGGAGGCAGTTATTGAGAACTGAGACCGCTAGACAGAGTGTGTGTTTGCATCAACGATGTGCTTGGGTGTGATACCAACTGAGACTGATGTCAACAAGTGTTTTCACCTGGAATACAGCTCCCCATTCTTACTGGTCCCTCCTATTTCATTCCTAGTATCCACAGCAAAGTCCCTCCTGGTATTATTGATGGGAAATATTTTTTCTACTTCATTTTTTTTTTCCCCATGAGGAGGTAGCTTTCATTTAAGGGACATAGTTCCAGGTTCTCACCTGGAGCCACTCCCAGGCTACCCTCACAAACTCAAGACTTGAGGGCTCCTGGGATATAAAACACCTTTAAGGCAGCAAACATGCCAGCATCCTCTTACTGGAATTGTATGAGGAGGATTTTCTGTACTTTTGTATAAGCTCCATGATGCCCTTAAAAGGTGAATTTAAAATTTATTCTAGCCTATTCAATTTACAAAGTAGGAGGTTTTCCAGGGTAAGTAACCCACCATATGCCAAAAATGAAAGTTCATTCTTTGGATTTCAGGGACATCTTGGCCGTGGTTTCACTCACATCTGTTCATAGTCTATGTTGTCAGCAACTCAAATACAGAGACCATAGCCTTTTTATCTCTGAGTCTTCTGTACCCAGCCCAGGGACCTCTCAGGTGCTGATTTCAGAATATGAGCATTGACTCATTCATCATTTCTTCACACCTCAGCTGCTCGACGTGTAGGGTGTAGGAGATGTCACCCTATTTTACCATGCTGAAAACCCAAGACTTGGAGATTTTTAAGTGACTTACCTATGATCACATAGCTCATAACTGCCTTGCTGACATCTTGCATTTGTTTCATGAGACCCTGATAGCTTTCTGCATGCTCTGCCTTCATGTACAAAGCTTTGTCTGCGTCCAGGCAATGTGATCTATTTATTTTACTACCTAAGATGGGGACACAATAAATTGCAGGCATTGGGTTTACAGCCAGAGGGGCTGTTCATATCTCAGCACTTTTAAAGCAGAGCTGCTACTGTGTTTTCCTTCAGACGAAAAGTTCTTTGAAACTTCTTGAAAAGTTTTTGCAGTCTTTGACAGAGGAATAAAATTTGATGAGTAGTGCAGGGGATTTAAAATGGACCATCGTATTCAATGACTCCGACCAGAGGACAGGCAATCGCTGCACCCTCATTTCCTCCAGATCTCTGCTCAATTTCACCTTATCAGTTAGACCTTCCCCGATGGTCCTGTTTGAAATAGCAATCCAACCTTGACCCTGGCTCTCCTCACACCATTTACCATGCTTTATTTTTTTATCTGTCTCTTGTACCATCACCTGCTGTGCTGTATATTTTTTTTCTGTCGCCTGCACTAGAATGCCAATGCCACAGCATTAGAGACATGAATGAGATGGTTCTTTAATGCATTTCCAATACTGAGGCTAATGCCTGGAACAGAGTAGGTATTTAACACATAGTTTAATGAATGAGTGATGATGATATGATTTACAAGTATGTGGCCCATTCATTTAGCCACAATTTCAATGGAGATTTGTACTAACCTTCTGAGGCAAGCAAGGAAGAATCAATGGCAGGTGGGTACACTCAGCCAGGAAGCAGTGGAATGAATGGCTGCATGCTGGTGCACTCCATGCCTCTCCGATCCTCGGGGACTGGGAGAGATGATACTCATGGTACGTAGTGTTACCCGTGTTTGACTCCATGTTATTGCACAGTCAGGAGACTGTCATCGCTCTGAGAGAAGCTTTCTGAGTGAGGCATGGGTACTTACGCAAGCTTTTGTGTGTCAGCGAGCAACTGACGCAAGAGCAGAGTGGCAGCCACGTTGAACGGCGCCAGTTGGCTGTTCCCCAAGCTCGCCCATTGCATAAGTATCAGGGAGGTATGTAGTACAGGGTAGGGGCTGTTGCACATTGAGGAAGGATTGCAGTCATTGTTCTCGCCATTGATCCCTGAGTGGCTTTGTGTGGTAATACACTAAGTCTCTTCCTACTTAAATTTTCCTGTCTGTCATCTCTCAGGTGGTTTCCAGATTTGAGTTATGGTGAGTGATTGGGGCTTCTTGCCTCATGATGTATTTTTATCAACTCCTGAACACATTTTCCCCCGTGCATGGATGTGGTCATTCTCTTACTTGGGATCACTCTCTTCCAGTCCTCATTTGCACCCCACACATTATTCTTCATCTCTGTGTGGCCCTCACATGTATAGATAACCACACACACACACACACACACACACACACAATGAGCATACAAAGCCACCTCGGAAGATGCCCCAGAATTCCTCTACCCCCACATAATAAGATTAAACATAATAACAATCACATATTAAGGGCTGACTGGTACTAAGCAGTGTATTAAATGCTTCACATTGATTTTCCAACTGGAGCTTCACAAGAACATTACAATTTCATTTTATTCTCCTTCCCATTCAAAGGATGAGAAAACCATTTATTCTTAATGTTGTGAAAAAGCCATCGTTATGAAGACTCTTTTAATGTCCAGAGGTTCAGCCTGCTCATCAAATGAAGTCCAGTTGCTGATGTCAGTGACACGCTGCAGTCAGCTCCATGGCTCAGGACAGCTTTTGCTAACCCAAGGCCCCTAACAATGCACTACACAATATACGACACAAAAACATTTCTCAGGTTTGTTACTCATTCTGGTCAACAGAACAGAATAAACACTTTCACAAGATTCAGTTGTAAGACTACTGTGGGAATTCAAAACTGTCAAAATAATAAACCAGAATGTATCGGTATTCGTTCTTTGTTCTCACCTTCCAAAATCCACATGTTTAACCTTACAGGTTTTCTCACAAGTCATTTAAAATTCCCAACTGGAGAAAGAGCCGAGACACATGTCTAAAATTGAGTAGCAAACACATATGCTCATACACCTGCATGCACACACACACATACACACACCCATGAGTGCGTGCCTTCATACATGCACACACATATGCACACACATATGCATACACAAACACACATGAATGCACACCATCATATGCACACACACGTGCCCAAGCTTGCATACACACATACAAGAAAACACACACAAGTGCACACCTTCATACATGCACACACGTATGCACATGCTCATGAACACACACAAACGCATATCTTCATATGTGTACACACATGTGCAAATGCTCATGCATACACAAAAGTACACACCTTCATACACTCATGCACACACATGTGCAAATGCTCATGCATACACACACAAGTGCACACCTTCATATGCTCATGCACACACACATGCGTGCACTCCATCAGATTTTGGTTCAGAACCCTGTAGTTTGTGACAATCAACAACAATTATGAGTTGGGATCGGTGAAGGGACCAGGCTGGCCATGGTTGCATGAATTTCAGCATTTATTAAAAGGATGCTGCTATGGAAAATTCACCACAGGCCCAGCCGGGCCTCACAGTCTCATATTTAAATATCATTCCAAAGCTTATGAAACTCTGTGGAAATGCTCCTCTCCCTGTTGGTTCTGAAGATTTATTCTTCCTGGAGCTTTTATTTATGTAGCTAAGTGCTGAAACTGAGTCTCAAAGCAGTATTTTCTTATATTTCTGGGGGTTGGGGGGCGCGGGTCCGCAGGTTATGTGGAGCTCTCCAAGGTGCTGAAGCATCTGGTTATGCTAGAAAACTTAAAACCAGTGGTTTTCAAAAATTTCACGCCAAGTGCAGCTTTTATCGTCTTCTTCCTATTAATCCTATGTTCTAACATAAAACGGGTCTGACAGAATCTGAATTTACTGGGTGCTATTTGATGGGTTTCCTACGCTTTCTAAGTTTTCACTCCGCAGGCTGGACCCTATGCCTCCAACATTCAATGTGCACATCCTTCTCTATTTTGCCTATTACTGAAATGTTGACTTCTCTAATATTCTGTGACCAATATTTTATTTTGACATTCTCAATGCCTACCAAAAGAGTTCCTGGCTTTTTTATTTTTATTTTTATTTTTTGAGATGGAGTCTCTCTGTTACCCAGGCTGGAGTGCAGAGGCACTATCTCAGCTCACCACAGCCTCTGCCTCGTGGGTTCAAGCAATTCTCCTGTCTTAGCCTCTAAAGTAGACTCATGACCTCAGGTGATCCACCCAGCCTCCCAAGGTGCTGGGATCACAGGCGTGAGCCACCGTGCCCGGCCACAGTTCCTGGCTTCTATATGTACTCAAAAATATTTGTTGAACTGGAATCCAGCACAGGATCAACGATGTGATTAGAAGACATCACTATTTCCTGAGGAAATACTTGCTGCAAGATACCCTAAAGTCCTTAAGACAAAGGTACTTACATCCTTATCCCTTTTGCACAGCCTGATGTGCCAGTGAGCACTCAATTTGGAAAGCTCACACTCACACATTGAGGCCTGGGAGGAATCACTGACTCCTGGAACAACCTATTCTCTGGAGCCTCCCTGTCCTTGTAGCCTTTAGAGTTTATGACAAATGCAACCAAATTTAAGATGGGCTAGATGAGCTGTGTTTTCTCAGTTGTGTGTGTGTGTGTGCATGTGTGTGCATGCATGCGTGTGTGTGTGTCTGAAAGAATATGTGGGAATAAAATTGGAAGAAGAGACCGGAGACATATTTTCCAGTTGTCAGGGATGCTCATCCCTAGTCAATGGACGGTGCACAAGCTCAGGACACCATCCATGCATGCCAGTGGCAGAAGCAGGAGGGCTCAGTCATGCTATAAGTGGACAAACGTGATGACCTGACTGCTTTTGGGATACCCTTATTTATTGGTTTGTCATCAGAGAAAGGTTTTATCTTCCCCCCAAACCATACTATAGCTCTCATTTCTGTGTGGCTTTGTCACACGTATTAATATAAGATGCTTGATTTATTCACACTACACTCCTTAGAAAGCATTTTATAGCAGGTCCCAATCAATATGTATTTTGGGGACAGAGGACAGTGCTCCTTGGCATCAAAGAAATAGCAGTGCTAGTTGGCTGCAGAGACCTTTGAGATCTGGAGGACTCTGGGACACACACTTGTTCTAGGGATGAACTTGGGTTGACAGTGGTCCTGGTGGGGCTGGACTTGACTGGCAGGTTGTTGGGAACCGTGAAATGTAGGCTGAAATGGAGGGTGGAGAGACTTGGCAGAAGAGTGAAATATAGAGCAATGCTCTCCACCTGCCAGGTATTAAAACATGTTTGTGTCACTCCATGAATTCCATTGTGCAGAAGTAACTACAATATTATATTTCATTAATTTCTGTGTAGGAATTCAATAGCTCTGTGTGTGTGTGTGTGTGTGTGTGTGTGTGTGTGTGTGTGTGTGCATGCAGGCGTGCACTCATGCGTCTGCATGCTTGAAATATCACATTGCTATTCACAGGCACACACACACGTATACCCAAAGCAAAAACTCATACGGGTCAAATGATTTGTGTTGTTTACCATCGTGTTTACAATGCACAGGATTTATGCCTAAGGTCTGTTTGCTCTGCTGCAGCATTAGTCCCTGGGGTTGCTGAAGAAACAAGCTTACTCAAGAAAACAGAGACAGGGAGGAAGAAGGAGGAGGGGACAGAATAGATGAAGGGGAGGGGTAAGGAGAGATTCAGGCAGGGCTGCGGGAGCTTGCATCTGTAGGTCCAGGCAGTACCGTTTGATCACACCTCCTGGGATCCAAGTCCCATGTGGGGATCCTGAAGCCTAGCCCCCCTCCCAGTGCCCAGGGTGTTGTCAGTCTTCTAGATGATCAAGGAGAAAATGCCTCTGGGTCTGCCTTTGTTGAAGAAATAAGGGAATGGGAGGGAGATCAGACTGAGGATGGAGCCTCTCCACCATCCCCTACTCACCCCCTGGGCCCAGTATTTCCTATTCTTGTCAAGAATTCTGGCACTTCTGAGAGTTGATGGTCCATGCAGCTGTGCAGCCCACAGAAGTGTGGAGGAGGTGGGTTGGGAGAGCTGGGGTCTTCTTGTGAAGGGCATCATTTAATCACTCAGTTAGTTATTCAACTGACACTTATTTGGCAGCTACTATTTCCAAGAAGGCACTGTTGCTTCTTAGGGTTAGTCAAGCAGATAAAGCAACCCCCCGAACCTTGGACTTTGAAAGGAGATGGGAAGGTGTCTCACCAGGGAGCAGCCCCCCCTTACCCTGCTGCAGTGGGGAGTCAGGTGTGCTCTGTGGTTTCTCTAAAACTCACTCTGGCACGCAATTTGGCCTAAGTGAAAGGGAACATTTCTTTTTTCCTTTATAAAATAAGAAGTGAGAACTTATGTGCCTTAGAATCCTCTTCCACATTGAAGACATGGTGCCTCCACAGCTCTGTGATCTGCACTTGGAATAATTTCCTCTGTCACTGTCTCCACTGGATGGTGGCAGTTGGCTCTTCTAGTTACTTTGTCCCTCCATCTGTCCACCCACCTGTCCATCCACCCACAGACCCCCCCTTGCTTTCATCCACCCATGTGTAGTTCCCTCCTTTCCCCTTCTTTCTATCCATTCATTCATCCATTCACCCATCTGTCCATCCATCAATCCACCCACCTGTCTGTCCATTTATCCATTAATCCATCCATCCATCTACTCATCCATTTATCCACCTATCTATCCATTAATCTATGCATTCACCCATGTATACATACATTTATTCATTATCTCCCCCATCCATCCATCCATCCATCCATCCATCCATCCATCCATTTATTCACCCACCCATCCATCTATTTATCTATTTATTTCTTCACCCAGCCATCCATTCTTCCATCCATCTACTTGCCCATCCAACCACCCACCTGTCCATCCATCCATCTACCCACCCACCTAGTCTTTCATCCATCTATCCATCTATCCATCCATTAGTCTATGCTTTCACCAATGTGTACATACATTTGTTCATTCACTCCCCCAGCCGTCCATCCATTCATTCATCTGTCCATCCATCCATTTATTAACCCAACCATCCACTGACTTATCCATTTATTTCTCCACCCAGCCATCCATTCATCCATCCATCTACTCACCCATTCAGCCACTCACCTGTCCATCCATCCATCTACCCACCCACCTATCCTTCCATCCTTCTATCCATCCAGCCAGCCAGCCATCCATTCATCCATTCATCTATCCATCCATCCACCTATCCATCCATTTCTCAGCTCATCCTCCAATCACTTACCCAGACTTCTCTCATCCCTCTCTCTTTCTCTTCATTCTTTTTCATACAGAGTTAGTCTGTTCCTGTACCTGGGTAGGCACGAGGGTTGGCATGGTGTGGAGAGAAGCATGTGTCCCTGACTTTCTCCTCTACAAACCAGCAGTTTATTTTGAAGACAAATGTGATTTTGTCCCATTGCATCCAATAGAGCCTGGTGCATGGATGCCGCTCAGCTCAGTTACAGGAGGCCAGGAGTGCCAGGATGTGAGAGCCCACATTCCTGACCTCATGTAACCCTGAAAAGGACCCCTTTCAGAAGGGTCCTTGAGCCATATTAACAAGGATGATCAGTAAAGACCATCCTACAGCTGCCTGAAGTTGCCCCACAATCCCAAATGCGAACTTATTGCCTGTGTCGGGTACTATCTAGAACATAGAAGCTACCAACGTTCTCCTCATGCGAGCAAACACCTTGCCCCTCTGGCTGCTGCCTCTGCACGGTCTTGTAGAGCGGGAGCTCTCCATGGTACTGTGGTGGTTCTGCACACACCCACACAGGCCACACTGGCAAGGGCTCAACCACAGCTAACCTGCGTCAGGTCAGAAAGCCTCCTGACCCTCCTGAAACAGGAGCGGGTGCAAGCATGGTGAGGAGCTGCCTCTAGGTGTTCCCCATGCACCTCCCTGTCTGCCCTGGGGGCTCACAGGAGGCAGATCCTCCTGACCTCCAGGTTCTGATGATGAGCGGAACTCCCTGCCTTGCCCTCTTGGGAATGGAGCCACAGACGGCAGACGTGTCTGGCTGCAGCCTGGATTCAAGTCCTCAGCAGTGGGTGAGCCCCAGCTCTGTTGCTCTTAGGGCTCATTAGCTTCTGTGCAGCCCTTTCTGGCATGTAAGGCAAGGACAGCACCTTGCACTCCTCTTTCAGCATTTATGTCAGGAATAAACTCTCTGGATCTAAAAGCAGCTTGTTGTGTTTTCACCGGCTAAGGCAGTAAGACCTTGGCCTTGCCTTTTCTCCTGTGTGCTTGTCAGGGATTCTAGAATTTTCTACTCCATGCCCTCTTCATGAAAGGCTGTTTTCTCTGGGTTCTGCAAAGCCTCTTCCCTAACCATGACACCTGCAGTTAATTTCACTAATTCTGGTCACTTTAACACTAGATCAATGCTCAATTATGGAGTCAATTATTTAATCTTTCTGGGCTTTAGGATTCATTTAGAGTTGATCCCCTGCCTTTATGATGAAAAGATAACACTCTCTTTCGCCCCTAAACTTCTGTAATAACTTTCTTTGATTACTTTATGTAGAAACGCCTTATCCAAATATCAATCTCTATTAGGCTATGAATGATACCTTTTTCTTTTATTTATCTTCCACAAGCCTTAGCACAGCTTTAGGCAAACAGTAGAGGCTTAAATAGTTGGTTTAATTAGTTTGAGCTCTCAGCACCCAATTTTAGTTCTCTGCCCCAGCCCCAGCCATACTTCTTCCTGGTCACTGGAGCCTTGTGCTCCTGTAGGCTATGGCCTTGCTCCCTGAGCAGCCTTTATCTGATCAAGATACCAGGTTCCATCAGAAGCCAGGCAGGTTCTTATCACGCTTCAACATGGTGATCCCAGGGCACCAGGCTGTATCTTTCAGTTTCTTCTCCC
Organism: Alouatta palliata; assembly: GCA_004027835.1. Taxonomy (NCBI): domain Eukaryota; kingdom Metazoa; phylum Chordata; class Mammalia; order Primates; family Atelidae; genus Alouatta; species Alouatta palliata. The sequence goes on along the minus strand of PVKV010008457.1, from coordinate 42,661 downwards.
TAAGCCTTCGAAAGCCTCCACCTGCCAGCCCACCTAGCAACAGGCTCCTTTGATTAAATACCTTTCATCCCTTTACACCCTTCAGATTTTACTCTGACCATAGACACAGTTCCTGCATTAAATGAAAAGAATAACAGGTACAAGCTTTCAGAACGTGTCACCGGGTTGCAAATCACAGACAGCCAGTGCGTTGGGGGAGGTGAGGATCAGACAGCAGGGCAGGGAGGCCCAAATGAGTGAGGTGCTGGGTGGGAGAGGAGCCACCTCAGGAGAGAGAGGAACGACTCTCAGTGTTTGTGGGTATCTCCTGCAGACGTCCCAGAGGGCTGTGAGGGCTCAGCCATCAACCTTCAGTGTTTGTATCATGGACCAAAAATGCCTGCAGCGATCTACACTGTAAATTATTTTCTGTGCACATGGATCTCAAATTCATTTAAAAAACAGACCAAACAGACAAAAGCCAAAAGTGCCACAGGATGAGGTGAGCATAGACACCCAGGGCGGACCCACAGGGTGTCAGTGGAAGGCCTGGTCACCTCTCGGAACAGACGCTTTGCCGTGTCTGTCCCAAGAAATCCGGACAAGAGGCACAAAGCCGGAGGAATGGGGGGCATGTCCAGACACAGGCTGGGTTTCCAGGGAAGTGGTACTAGGAACACAACTTGGTGTCTGGACTCTCAGAGCCCCGGGTGCCAAGCTCAGCAGTGTCTATGTCATCCCGGAGCCATGGGTATCTTCAGGTGCACGGTGAACTGAAGAAGACCCCTCAGCCCCATTTGATAACTCACGTGTGCGCCCTGTCTGTAGAGGCCTCTCCATCCAACAGGCTGAGGTTTTGCTGACTTCTCGCTTTTTATAGAACAGCGTGTTGTTTGTTTCATTTGGAAGCTGGTCTCTGCTTCCACTGTGACGTCACTCTATCATTTTAAATTAAATCGTTCCTGTTGTGGTCTCGTCCCTGCGTGTGCTTTAATTCATGTGAATCCAATTGCACCTCCCTCAGTAGTTGCTTAATGTGGTGTCAAAGTTGAGTAAATAATAAATAGGCCACATCAGGGTTCCCATGTCTGCAGCCTGTGAGGCGGCACTGGTGGCATCTTTTCCAGGAGCCCACACTGGCTGGAGGGAGAGGGGAGTGACGATCCCAAGTCCAGGCCCTGCCCTGCCTGGACACACTCCCAGCTCTGCCAGTCCAAGGATGGAAGGGGCCCTTGGCTTCAGCACTTCTCTTTGCACATTTCAATTCAGTGCACGAGCCAGCTCTCCTCCCCGGTGCCTGTGTGCACGGGTTCTGCAGCCCTCGACTACTTTAGATCTGGGGGCTGCAGGGAGGTGAGGTGATCATCATTCAATCAAAGGATACTGGACTGACATGAGTTGGCGAGACAGAAGAAAGAGCAGGCCTCCTTGCTGTCCTCAGAGCAGGTGCCCAGATGACAGAATGACTTCATCAGACTTTTGCTGCCTTGTCTACCAAACCAAGAGGCAAACCCCTTGGGCTTCTCCTAACTTGTCTGAGGAGGCAGGGCGCGGTCATTGAGTCTTATGAGGCAGCATCTACTGGGGACATGCACCGTGGGCCCCTTATTCTAGGAACTGGAGGAATAAAGGGGAAAGGGACTGCTGGAGAAGACGGTAGAGAGGGTGTGCTCACTGGTGAGTGTGCACTGGGGGTGATGAGGGGAGGACCCCACGTCAGGATATAGATAGGAAGCAGTGGTTCCAAATCTGCTCTTACTGGTGGCTACAGTATGCATGATTTTCAAATCTGTAATCATAGAAATTGAAAATAACACAGAGAGAGAGAGAGAGAGCCACTTCCCCCTAACTATACGAAGTTGTTTAGTAGAGCAGGGCTCTATGTTCTGGAAATATAATCAGCATTCTTCCCACATATGTCAATCCCCAGGAAGAGCCAGGAATGCTCATGACTCCTGAGCAGTAGCAAAGACCCCTGAGAACCATTTTGAATTTTTATACTATTTTTGCTCCAAGGGAGGCGTTCTTAACCTGGGTCCCTACATAAGCTTCAGGAGCAGAGACTGTGAGAGCCCTGAATGTCTGCAAAACTTTGGGTACCTGCACATGTGTGTTTTCCTGGGGAGAGATCCCATGGGTTGTCCTCAAATGCTCCAAGGAGCAGACAGGTCTCCAGAGCAGAGCCCGGCCTGTCTCCTGCCCCACTGACAGCCTCGATGGGGAAGCCCCCAGGTGGGTGTGGGAGCTGGGTTGTGCACAGAAGCATACCTCCGCTAGCATTACATTGCACTGGCATTTCTAGAAGGCAGCAAGAGACGAATTATTCCACAACAGTGGGAGTCTCAGACAATTACTGTCTGATTTCTCTAAGTGTGACATGGCAGCTCCTAAACCCAAAAGACGGAAATCAGTGGCCATAAAAGACACATTGAAAGAATATGAAATCACAAGAGCATGGCTACTTTGTGAACAAGCAGCCGCCTCCTCGTGGAGTCAGCTCCGGAAAGCAGGGCCAGGGATGGTCCACGGGGATCTGAGCTGCCAAGGCTGCTCCTGCCTGCTGGGCGCCCCGACACCCCAACATCTTCAAGCTGGGGTGCAGTGGTCAGATGTTTGACCACCTGGAGCGGCCATGTGAATAGTGTCCAGGACAACCTAATTCACTTCATTTCCTTTCTGTTCTTTATAGATCAAACCTCTGCAGACCCAGGGAAGCCTCCGTGTCTGAGCAAATCACCTTGACACCGACACCAGGACCTACTGAGCACTGAGTCCCAGAGGCGCCCTGGGTTGTGCTGCATACCACCTAGCTACAGAGAAGAATGGAGGGCCAGAAAGAAAACGGGGAAAACCAAGGAAAGCAATCAAGTACACGTGCACGTTCTAAAAACCTGAAAACAAGACGATAAATAAGAGGTTAAGTAAAGCTAAAGTTGAGCTTTGCAAAGGTAACAGTATTAGACAACAGAATTCAGAATAAGGCAGAAGCCACCATCAGCGCCATCAGGAATGACCTCAGAGAAGTGGACACTTTCACAGAGAACACCACGGTAACAAAGCTGGCTGAAGAGCAAACAAGGAACTAATGGAAGAGGTGGGCAACCAGAAGCTACATCCAATGAGTAGTTCAGGAATTTTCCTTAAAGACCACTCCTCTGACCCTGAAGTCCATAGGCCTAGCTGGACATCTTCCCTGGAATGACTCAAGGGTATGTCGACCTGACCCGAGAACCATTCACAATGCCCATGGCCCCAGTTCTCACCCAGCCTGGCACCATCACCATCCATCCCACATCCCAAACTCAAAACTGCAGTCACCTCTGACCTCTTCTTCTCGCACCCCTCAGAGCTTCCCCCTAAAAAGGTCTTGGATAGGGGCCCTTCTCATCACCGTCACCATGCACAGCCTCCTACCTGGGGAGGAATGACAGCACTCAGCCCACATCCAGTAGCTTCCCTGCTCTTCCCATGCTCCCTTGCTGTTAGGGTGAGGTCATTGACTCATGTTGGCCCGTGAAGAAAGAGCATGAGTGATGAGGGTTGCTCTGGACAGAGGTGCCTGAAAGCCAGTCCATTCCTTCATTTCCACCTCCCTGGAGGACAAGGGGCACCGAGCTCAGCTGCAAGGTGGAGGAAGACCCCCTGCCATGTATAAGCCTAGAGTGGGCAAGAAATACGCCTGATTTTCGGAAGTTTGCAGTTGAAATGACCCATCCATCTTGCCTTACTTGCCTGGAATTACAATTGTGTCTTCCTCACTGATCTCTCTGCAGCCACCAGAAACTCACTGCAATCCATTTTTAATAATATGCTCAGAGTAAACTTTTCTAAACACACACCTGGTCTATGTTCGTGTGCACACGTGCATGTGTTCATGGACACAAATATGCACACACACTCACAAACACACTCACAAACACACACACACACAAACACATGCACACACACACTCTCATGCACAAACACACACACACAAACACACATACACTCACAAACACACACACACACAAACACACACACAAACACATTCACACACACAAACACACACACACACTCTACAGTGGCTTCCCATTCTCCTTAGAAAATGGCATTGTCTTGTCTGTATCCTACAAGGAAATCACCCTACAAAGCCCTCAGCCCACTTGCCCTCGCCCTCCGTGATGTCCCCGCACTCAGCCTTTGATATGGTTTGGCCCGGGTGTCCCCACCCAAATCTCATCGTGGAGCTTCCATAATTCCCGCATGCTGTGGGAGGCACCCATTAGATGAATGAATTATGGAAGCAGATATTTTCCATGCTGTCCTTCTGAGAGTGAATGGGTCTTATGAGATCCGATGGTTTTAAAGACGGAAGTGCTCTGCATAAGCTCTTTTTTTGCTTGTCACCATCCACATAAGATAGGACTTCCTCCTCCTTGCCCTGTACCCTGATTGTGAGGCCTCCTCAGCCACGTGGAGCTGTGAGTCCATTAAACCTTTCTTTTGTAAATTGCCCAGTCTCAGGTATGTCTTTATCAGCAGCGCGAAAACAGAGGAATACAACCTCTCAGCTCCCCCTGGAATCCCGCCTCCTCGCTCTACAGCCCTCATGCACCAGCTTCATCCCCACAAGCAGTATACAGCCCCACTCCCTGCCATTCTCTTCTGTGCACCCACAAAGCCTCCATACGCCAGCTCAAGCGTTCTCCACGCGGGACCCGCCTCCCCACGTTACATGTCTTCATCACACTCTCACTGAACCATGCTTTTACCTTAAAAACTCCTATCTTTGTATGTAATTCATAATTAATCAACATCATTACTTCTTTGATGTCAGACTCCACGTTAGGCTGTAAGCTTTCTGGGATTAGGAACGTGGCTACTTCTGCTCAATTTCATATTTCCAGCTTAGTACTCTGCACATGGTTAAAGCCCCAAAACCCTTTGTGGAGACTGAATACACAAGAACAAAGAACATAACATGGGGAGTTTCTAAGTCATTCTGCCTTGCTTTGCCCCATGCTTTCCGTGGCTGAGCCAATTTGGGGAGGTTTTATCATCATGTAGGAAGGACAGCCACACCTTCCTAGCAATGGGCCAGACCTTCTCTCTAACACAATGCACTGCTCCCAAAATCTGACTCACCTTTTGCAGTAAATCTGTTGGTTGGAATTCTCATCACAAAATTTGGACCTTAGTATATTGAGCTCATGGGCTAATTTTGAGCCCAAGTGTTATCCCATGGTAGAGTATAGAATCTGAGAAGCCACTCAAACCTGTGGACTATGGATGGCAGAGGAAAAACGGGACTCCACACTGCCTCTGCCAGAAGTCCTGTAAGCAGGAGACGTTCCCCAGAGGGGCGAGGGACTGCAGTGGTTACCAGGAACATGCACTGCAGAGAGTTGGTCGGGGTCAGGATCCTGGAATTGTCACTCACCAAGTGAACTCAGACAGGTTGCAGAAGGTTTCTGTGCCCTCATCCCTCAACAACAGCATCTACCCTAGAACGTGTTCTGAAGATCAATCAAGCGAATTCACACATGCAAACCACTTAGCCCAGTGCCTGGCACAGCTACTTGCTCAATAAATGTTCAGTGTGTTTCCTCGCCACAGTTGGGCAGCTCTGACAAGTTTTCCTCTTTCTGAGTCCACATCTGTTACCCTGTAATTCCCTTCCATCTGTCTTGTTCCAATCCCTATGGCCATGCAGAATAGACTCATTCCCTGCGCACATGTCAGCCCATCAGAGGCGTTGTAAGACAGAAATCGTCTCCTTCTAAACCTTCTCTTCCCGTCCTGCACCTGACCCAATTCCCAGGTCAGTCTCACCCCCGCTGAACGCTGCATGGAGCACCTGGTTCTGTTTTGTGACCGCTCTCTGGGCTGGGGCCCTTCGCTGTCACCACTGCAGTAGCGGGTTTGGCTTTGTGCCCCTGCCTGTTGTCCTGAGAACTCTCTTTGCATCCCTACAAGGCATTTTTTTACTAATTTGTTTGAGCATCAGATTTTCTAATGAGATGCAACATTTCTAAGACTTTCTTCCTGGGAATAAAGTTGGTTTTAAGCAAGAACTCAGAAATTGACCCATCCCGTGGAGCATTGTGTTTGTGTTGTTGGGAGAAGACACTGTGAATGCCTTCCCCAGGACCAGAACTGAAGAAAATGTCATTCGCCAAACACGCTACTGAAAGAGCTTAGCAATGATGGGGGCCAGCTAGTGTTCTCTGGACATGGCCTCACCTGAGAAAGTGAAAGGTCTCCTGAAGGGTTTACAGACTTTGGTCTTCTTTTCTTTTGTTGTTGTTATTGAATTTTTAAAAAATTATTTATTATACTTTAAGTTTAGGGTACATGTGCTGATCGTGCAGGTTTGTTACATAGGTATGCATGTGCCATGGTGGTGGTTTGCTGCATCCATGATAGACTGGATAAAGGAAATGTGGCATATATACACCATGGAATACTATGCAGCCACAAAAAAGGATGAGTTCATTCTTTGCAGGGACATGGATGAAACTGGAAACCATCATTCTCAGCAAACTGACACAAGAACAGACTTTGGTCTTCTCATGGCAACTGCTCTGTGATGATTGAGGCTCCCGAGCGGTGACTCCCTCCCCTGACTGAGCCCTGGGCCTGCACACTGCCAGGGCTTCTCCCACCATAGGGAAGTCCTGCTGTTAGGTGTGCAGGCTGCAGAGGTTTTCAGTGCCTTTGTCCCTGAACAACTGCAGCTACCTTAGAAGGTGTTCTGAAGATCAGTCCAGTGTACTGATGCCTGCAAAGTGCTTGGCCCAGTGCCTGGCACAGCTACTTGCTCAACAAATGTTCAGTGTGGTTCCTCGCCACAGTTGGGCAGCTCTGACAGTTTTTCCTATTTTTTACTTAGCACACACACAGCACTCACTGTCCTCTAATAAATGCTTTACAATATTCACACACAAACCTCAAAGTGGCACAAGGGAGGCACTCTTATCCCCACTATGCAGATGAGGAAACTGAGGCAAATTTCTGGTTTCAGTTCATTGTTCAGGGTCATCAATGGCAAAGGGCATCTGGGCCAGACTTCCCACTCTCCACAGAGATGTCAGCCGCAGTGCGGGCGCCCAGGGTGGGGGTGGTGGGAGGGGCCTGGCAGACAGGTGCATGTGTGCCACAGGACCCTGCAGAGGGTCACCGCTTCCCACTCCTCCACTCACTTCTCCTGAGCTGCTGGCCTCAGCCCTCGGAGGCCCAGATCCTGTTTCTCCAGCATCAGCACTTTCCACGTGGACACTGAATGCTGAACACAGCCCTGGCACCCACACAGGAGAAGCTTGTAACCATGCCACCCCCAGGCCTGGGAGCTAGGGGACTGGGGCAGTATCCAGGGTGTGGGTGTAAATGAGAAACCAGGGAGGACTGGTCTAGCACCCCTGTAACCAGGGAAGCCCCCAACTGAAAAAGGAGGAGCCCTCCCTCCCAGACCCTCCTCCCTCGGGCTACTGTGAAGGCAGCAGGCGTAAGGTACAGAATTCAGGCTGTAAACATGAAGGCTTTTGACAAGCCTGGTTCTGACAGCCTCAGAGAGCCACACACATCCCAGCATCGTGACTATTTATAACTTTGTGCTTTTTGTCACCCAGAAGCAGGGGAAGCAAAAACAAAGCCATTTGGTGAGAAGTTTAGGCAGCTGCGATGCGGTGGATGCATCCTTGGGGAGGGACGGGGGACCGTTTCTGTGGGCTGCGGGGGGCTGTGGCCTCTCCACGGACAGGGAGCCAGCTGGCACCCTCGCTCTGGAGCTAGGACCACCCAGGCCTCCCTGAGCCTCAGGTGCAGGGCACGGTGCTAAGCTCAAATGGGCCAATACCCTGGCTCACCCATGGCATCATCCAGGAAGATCTTCAACATACAGACACCGAGGTCCGCCCCTAGAGCTGGGGAATTCATTGCTCTGGGTTATGCCCTGGACACCAGGATTTCATAGGTCCCTGAGTGATTCCAATAAACAGCAACGTGTGTCAATAACTAGGTCAGGTGACCACACACACACTATGTGGTTTGGGGCAAGTTATTCCTTCCTTCGAGCCTCGGTTTTCCTTTTCTGGAAAATGAGCGTCTCAGACTAAATCATTTATGAGTTTATTTCTGGCTTAGTTTCTCTATAATTTAAGATGACACTGTCCTCATGTATGATTCCCCGTATAACTCACAATTTCTGGCAACCAGTGCTCAGAGAATTATTCTGTTGTCTGGCAAAGAAAATGATTAGACAGGAAAGTCAGCAGCAAGCACTCAGCTTCCCGGCTGGTCCAGCCGTGCGGGTCCAGCATGAGGAGCTCAGCTGCCAGGCAGCACAGCAGCGGGCTGTCTTGGTGGGAAGTGCATGCCCATGTGGAGGTGCATTGATGTATTAAGTCTGTCTGAAGTATCTCCCACAGTAATCTCATCTGGTGTTTTTACTGTCTGAATTGCCAGTGAGCTAGTGATTGTGACATCCACTTCTTCAGTCCTTCGCGTCCAAAGCAGCTCTCGCAGTCTATTATCCATCATCATTTCTATCCTGAGTGAGCCTGTGCTGCCTTTGGAGCGCAGGAAAGCTGCGCCAGGAGTCAGAAGGGCTCTTTCTTGTGATGAGTTTACAGAGAGATCGAAGCCAAACCAAGCACTTGGAGGAGGGCAGGGAGCGAGCGGCCGTTCCCACCTGTCCTGCCCCAGCCAGCCTCAAAGCACACGGAGGAGGGCAGGGAGCGGGTGGCCGTTCCCACCTGTCCTGCCCCAGCCAGCCTGAGACCAGGCCTCCAGAACCCTGTCTGGCCACTGCAGCTGCCTCCCTGGAGATCTGCCGGCCTCAGTCCCTCCCCTCCCATTGACACCTTCACTGAAGGTCAGCAGGATCTTTTGGGCGTTTGAATCTGATCACGGTCTTCCCTTCTCCAAAATCCTCAGTGGACTCCCCAAGATCTTTGTCATCGCCCCTAAAATCTGAACCCCTAATCTGTGGCCTAGGGAGAATCTCTGCTTCCCCTCTGTGGCCTCCACTAGGCCTCGGGAGTTCCAGAACACAGAACTCCAAGAACTTCCCCACACTCCCAGCTCCCACCCAGGCCTCTTCAAGGCTGGTTCCTTGTGAGATCTCCAGGCCTCAATGCAAGGGTTACACACGGGGTCTAAATTTTAATAGTGGGGACCCCTAGGTCCTGCCCCTGGGTCTTTGCCTGGGGAGGCCCTGTCAGTCCTCAAGCCTCACGGACCCCTTGAAGCCTCCCACCAGCAGGCCTCCCTCCCTGTGGAGTCAAGGACGCCTTCTGTAAATCTCTTGTTTCCCCTGAGCCGGCTCCAGGCTAATACCTCCTGTGGCTCTCATGGAGCTGTCTCTGAGAGTGTCTGAGCCAGGACAGCAGTTGGTTTGCCCATTGCTGCGTGCCCAGCACAGAGCCAGGACCCCACCTCCTGCACTCTGCCCCAGCCTTCTATGCAGTCCTGGCAGCTGCCTCAGCATGTGCTTGTGCCTGTGCCTGTGGTATAACCCGGAGCCCCATTTCTGCACTGCTCACCTGGATAAACCCTGCTCAGTGTCAAGACTTAGATCAAGAGCTGCACCTCCCGAAGAAATGCGCTCAAGTCCCAACCCCTAGTGTCTGCCAATGTGACCTTATTAAAAACAGGGTCGGCCAGGCACGGTGGCTCACACCTGTGATCCCAGCACTCTGGGAGGCCGAGGCAGGCAGATCACCTGAGGTCAGGAGTTCAAGAGCATCCTGGCCAACATGGTGAAACCCTGTCTCTACTAAAAGTACAAAAACATTAGCTGGGCGTGGTGGCACACTCCTGTAATCCGAGCTACTCGGGAGGCTGAGGCAGGAGAACTGCTTGAAGCCAGAAGGCGGAGGTTGCAGTGAGCCAAGATCGCACCACTGCACTCCAGCCTGGGTGACAGAGTGAGACTCCAACTCACAGAAATAAATAAATAAAATAGTAGTAATAGGGTCTTCATAGATGAAGTGGAATCAAGAAAATATCCTGCTGGAGGAGGGTGAACCCTAAGTGACTGACGTCCCTAGAGGAGAGAAGTTTAAACAGGGAAGACGCAGGAAGGATGGCAGGGTGAAGCTAGTGGCGACTGGAGACTGGCATGAGGCACCTATGAGCCAAGGGTGCCGAGGAACGCAGGCGCTCCCAGGAGCAGATTTCCCCGGAATCACGCCTTTGCATTGAACTTCCAGGCTCCAGACCCCGAGACAATCGCTTTCTGGTGCTTCAACCCCTCAGTGGTGGCTCTTGGTGACAGCGGCTGCGGGAAGCTGCTGCAGGCAGGGATCCCGAGACAGGGGCCGAAGGTCCTCTGGGTCTTCTCTCCCTTTCAAAGTGGCTTCCAGTCAGCCCAGAATCCCCTCCCTGTGGCAGGGGGAAGCTGAGCAGATGGCCCCAAGGCCCTGGGAGGGGTGGATTGCATAATGTGAGCCCCTCCCCACATATACCCATTGGACCAGGGCAGCCTCACCAGAGACACCGGTCACCCAGAGATGTGTGGAGGGTGGGCCCTGACCTCCAGAAGCTCAGAGAAGACAGAAACATACAGCAAGGACAAACCAGAGATGCTCCTTCCCATACCGGTGGGTGCACAGTGAAAGGGGCGGTGTCCACACAGGGCTGGGGCAGGAAACCAGGTCCCTCCACGGGGGACTGGGACATGACTGGGGGCTTGCATGGACACTGGGGAGCTGAGGGAACATGGCTCAGGAATGTCACCCCGGAGTTCAGGAGAGCTGCACCCTGCAGCCCAGGACTGTTGTGAGTATTGCCTCAAGGCTCCCCTGGAAGTGAAAAAAGCAAGGAAGCTGTCCACGTGTCCACGGAGAAACCTCGGGTCCCACATCTGCCTGTGTGCAGGGCTGAGGCTCCTCTGAGAGTCACAGTCCTGCTCCTCTTCCTCCAGCCTCACAGGCATCCAGGTCACCACCAAACCCTAACCCACAGGGGCGGTGATTTGGGGAGGCACAGCTCCTGCAGTCTGTTGTCCTTGGAGAAGAAAGACGATGGTGATGGAGTGAATGTGGGGTCACTGGCAGTGTCCACCACTTGGTCATCTCAGGGCCCGGGAGGCCCCTTTGCCTGCCCTGAACCTCCAGGTAGAGCAGAGAGTGTTTCAAACGTAGGTCCCACAAGACGCAGCTGCACATGTGACTCCGAATTCACACTCAGTCTGTGAAGAAGGAGACAGCGAAACCCACAGTGTCTATCTTTAGGGGGTTCTTCCTTGGGTCCTGACACAGACCTTCTGCTGTTCTATAATTAAATCCTGATGTGCAGGATCAGCACCATGACTGTACCTTATACTGGGTGCCAAGAAAGGCGGGGAGGAGGGGAAGCAAAGTAATGTCTGAATCACAGATGAGCGGGCATCTTCTCCTCCACAGCAGGCTTTGCTCCTGCGAGCCTTGTTTCTACACTTGGTTATTTCACACTGCTGGTTTTCATGTCTTCTTTCTTTCATTAACCATCCCATGTCCTCTCTGCCTTCACCTGCGTCCTCCACTAGCTGTAGATCTGTGCAAGGTGAGGGGACCTAAACCTTTATCTCCAAAGGGTCTGCATCATTAGTGGCTCTGCCACAAATGGGTTGGATATTGTTGTCCACGAACACTTCCAGTGGACCCAGGGCACTGCAGCGGGCTGCAGGACCCTGGGATTTGGGCACACTCCTCCCTGCCCCCATGGCAGCTTCTGGCCCTGCTCTTGGTCAGGAGCAGTCATCCTGGCCAGCATGAGAGCCCCCACTGCCTGTGAGGTCAGACACATGGAGGAACTAAAGGCTCTGGATGGCCGGGCTCAGCTTCCAGGTCAATCGGCCTTTGCCGTCTCCCTGGTATACGCGTCTTCCTTGGGAGCTGAAACCATTAAGCCTACACAGCCCAAAATCACGGGGACAGGACACACATGTTTTGCTCATGTATGATCTGAGGTCACAGGGAAAGAAGCCTCTCCCAGTCATTTTCCCCACCTCCAAACCCATGGATTTTTTTTTTTAGCTTTGGGAGAAACAGTAGCATTTATTGGGCATTAGTTGGTATAGGCTGAAATGTGTTCCCTAAAAATGATATGTTGAAGTCCCAAGCTTCGGTATCTGTGAGTGCAACCTTACCTGCAGACGTAGTCAAGTTAGGATGAGGCTGTTAAGCTGGGCCCTGGTCCGTAGGAGCAGAATGGTCATAGAAAGGGGAAATTTAGACGTGAAGACATGCACAGAGGGAAGACAAGGCAAGGAGAAACAGGGAAACAGCCATGTGGGGAGTGGACTGAAGCCGCCACAAGCCAAGGGATGTCTGGGGCCACCAGAAGCTGGAGGAGGGAAAGAAGCCTCCTGCCGCTGGAGGGTTCAGAGGGAGCCTAGCCCTGCCCTGCCGACACTGCCATGTTGGACGTTTAGCCTCCAGAACTCGAGGGAAGAACTCCACTGGTCCGAGCCACTCTGTTGTGGTCCCTAGTTGCTGCTGCGGAGGTGATGTCATGTGAAAGGGACAGCAGAGAGCAAGGCCGAGGCATGGCTGCAGACGGAGGTCTGCACAGAGGCAAGAAACGCAGACCCGTGTCCAGAGCAAATGACCCCCACCCCGCCCCCACCGAGGACAAACCGCTGCTCCCTCTGGGATGGCAGTGGTCCAGCCCAATCCCTTGCCACCAGAGGAGTGGCTGGGTCCCCAAGGAACAATGCCAGGTCAGTGTCCTCATGGGGAAGAGGCTGACGGAGAGCCAAAGCCAGAGGTGGAGATGTCAGACTTAGGCAGAGCTCAGGGATGACAACGGGCCATGAGCTGTGGAGTGTGGGTGACTCCAAAAGGTGGAAAAGGCAAGAAAATGGGCTCTCCCTGGAGCCTCCAGAAGGACCCAGCCCCACCCATGCCTTGCTTGTATCCTAGTGAGACCCACTGTGGACATGTGGCCTCAAAACTGTAAAGAGAATCGGTATGTGTCATTTCACAGAAGCAGCAGGAAGGTAACATGCCTGATGTTTCACAGTTAGGTTTCTTTAATCCTCAGTAGGGCCGAGCATCGAGCCAAGTGATTCCTCAAGGAATTAGAAATAGAAATTCCATTTGACCCAGCAATCCCATTACTGGGTATTTACCCAAAGGATTACAAATTGTTCTACTATAAAGACATATGCACATGTATGTTCATTGTGTCGCTGTTTATAATAGCAAGGACCTGGAACCAACCCAAATGCCCATCAATGATAGATTGGACAGGGAAAACATGGCACATATACACCACGGAATATTATGCAGCCATAAAAAATGATGAATTCATGTCCTTTGTAGGGACATGGATGAACCTGGAAACCATCATTCTCAGCAAACTGACACAAGAGCAGAAAATCAAACACCACATGTTCTCACTCATAGGCAGATGTTGAACAATGAGAACACGTGGACTCAGGGAGGAGAACATCACACACTGGGGTAGGTTGGGGGGTGAGAGACTAGAGGAGGGACAGCGGGGGGTGGGAAGGCCGGGGGCGGAAACACTGGGAGAAATACTTGATGTAGGTGACGGGGGGATGGAGACTGCAAACCATCACGGCATGTGTGTACCTATGCAACAACCCACAGGATGTGCACATGTACCCCAGGGCTTAAAGTATAATTTAAAAAAAAAAGAAAAAACAGGAGAAAAAAACAGGAGAGGACATGTGTTGTTCCTAAATCTTGAAGTTCACCTAGGCCTACACAGATGCCTTCTCAACCATGGAAACCCCAAGTGCCACCAATCTCCAGCCTCTCAGAGACCCAGCAGCAGGGCAGCCTGTGGGGAGCACACGCCATGGCACAGCCTTCTCTTGTTCTGGGCACCACTCAAAACTAGACTTTAGTTGGTTGGCAAATGGGTTGGAGTGGTCTGCCCAAGGGGCATGGTTTGCCTCCAAAACCTGAGTCTCCACATCCACGATAGATTGGGCTCCTCATGGCTACCGTGACCAGATGCAATAGTTGGCTCGTCTCCTTAGAGGGAGTATTTTGGCACATCACAGACCCTGAATTCCTAGAGACTTCACCAGGCAGCAGCTTCTGGCACCTTTAGAGAATGCAGTTCCTGGCATTGCCTCTGCTCAGACCATGGAAGAGGGAAACGGGGCTGTCCTGCGCTTACAACACAGGGTGTAGCTCCACGAGCCCAGGCTGGAGGGGAGAGATACGTGGCTCAGGTCAGGAAGTGAGACCCAAGAGCCTTCAAGATGCAGAGAACAATCAGGCAAAGTTTGAGACCACCCGACCCATCTCTGGCAGCAGGTAACGCCTGGGCTGGGGGCCGGAGGCTCTGGGTACCTTCAACTTTCCAGCAGAAGGTGGGGAAGCGATCGGAGACTGATTTAGCTCGTGGAGTGTTTGTCCCAGTTTTTGACTCAGAAAACGTTTGAAGAAAACTCCTGCCTAACTTTGGAGATTTCCAGAGAGGGGAAGACCTGCATCTCCACCTCACGGTGTTTGGCAGCTGAGTCCACTAACTTCAGTCCTCTTTCAAGTCCTCGCTAACAAGGAGCCTGCTCCCCCTGTCACGTTCTTCATGTCACACAAGTAAACATCTTTTAATTGAAACTCCTGGGCATTTAACATTATTTATAACTCTGAAAATTAAAAGCCTCATGGAACTCTGGTTACATCTCATAACCGGTGATTCCCGGACTGCTCCCTAATTATCTGGGAGATGTTGTATAGCATCAGTAATTATAGGGTTGATTTAAAACCCAGTGATCGGAGTTGCCATTTCAAAGGGAGCCAAAAAGGCAATGCACATTTGAACATCAAAGTCTCTTCTCAAGAGGAGAACCATCCAGGAAGCCTCAGAAGCCAAACTTCTAAGTTTTCACTTAATCAACAAGTCGACGTGCTGGAATTTTCCCATGCCCTGCCTTGTTTCTGAATCTAATATCGTCTCCATGCTTAACCTCAACGGCTCACGTGCGTGAGCTCAGACAGCCTTCCTGCACTCAGCAGCACCCTCCTTCTGCCTGGAATTTGATGAAAGCAGTGGCTCACAGCTTTGCAGTGGATGAGAACCACCTAGGAGCACCTGACAAAATCTTTATGCTGTGAGCACCCACTAGAACCACAGGGTGGGGCCCAGGGAAGCAGCACAGGTGAATCTCATGTGTCCTTCCAATCCCAGACTACCCTCCAGGAAAGTCTGGCTGAAATATCTGTTGCTGTGTCTCTCCCTTACCTTTGCTGAGACGACGGGCTCCCCAGGCCGCTGGGCACAGTCACTGTGCTGTGGACGTTACTGATGGCCACCCTGGGCTTTCAAGATGCATGACAGTAGGGGAGATAAACGTTTGAATCAGAAAGCCCTGGGATTGAGCTGCATGGCTTCAGCCTCATTTTCTCTGCACCGTCTGCAGAGGCCCGTCTCCCTGGAGACGTTATTTCAGTCCTTCTAAACTCAGCCACCAGGGAACAAGGGCCATCAGGGTGCTCAGCCTGCCCCCGTGGAGACCTCTCCAGGAGGCCGTTCTGCCCGCTCCCTCCCAGGGCCTTGCCTTCAGGTCTGCGGCCTGTGCCGCCCGCTGCTGCCTCCTCCCGTGCTTAAAATCTCTGTTCATTGACTTCTGCCCTTTTCAGCACCTTGGAGAGGTGACCCGGGTTTAAGGGCTTTGCAGGGCTCTGGCCTCAGCACTCTGTTTCAAACAGGCCATTGGCATTAACCTCTGTGCTTGCTCCATAGCAAGAATAAGCAAGAAATGTCCTCTGAGAACTAGGACACCGTGGCCCGAGCGGAAGGGATTGCAACACGTCCCCCTGACTTGGCTGGTTTCGGTGTAGAACCTAAAATTATAAAGCTTTTTGAAAAACATACGAGGGAAAATTTGGGGGATTGGGGGCTGGGCAAAGGGTTCTTAGACGTGACCCCAAAAGCACAAGCCCTCAAAGGAAAAATTATCAACTAAACCTCATCAAAATTAAAAACGTATGCTTTACAAACAAAACTATTAATGAGGATAAAACAAGCTAAAGCATTGGATGAAATACTTGCAAATCGCATATACAACAAAGGACTGGTATCCTAAATGCATTCTAGCCGGAAGTGCCCTGTTGATGTCCAGCCCAAGTGCCAGGTGGTGTGTACATCCAGCTTCTGCCTCCCGTTCCCCAGCATCCCAGCAGAGGCACAGCTGACTTACGCTGACTCACTGTGAGAGGGTGGGGTGGAAATTTGGCTCTCCCTGGGCTCCACTGATGACTTCGCCATGGGAAACAACCAGCTGTCCTAACTCATTGCAACTGAATGGGCACCTCTTCCATCAGAGAGGGAGTCAGCTGAGGGCCAACTCACCCCTTTCAAAGGAGTTAGGTGGGGGAAGTGGGGTGCTTCCTAGCCCCAGCCTGCAGCACTTATGCATTCTCACTGATGTGGGGTGGGGCTCAGTCCTTCTGACACCATGTCTGCATGGACTCAGACTGCCACCTGGTTCTGTTCAGCGTGGTTGGGGCACAGTGTAATGGAAGATTAACTCTCCCTGGGGCCCCACAGAAACTGCAAGGGTGTGTGTGTGTCTGTGTCTGTGTCTGTGTGTGTCTGTGTCTGTGTGTGTCTGTGTGTACGTCTGTGTGTGTCTGTGTATATGTGTGTGTGTGTGTCTGTGTGTGTGTCTGTGCATGTGTGTGTGTCTGTGTGTATGTGTGTCTGTGTGTGTCTGTGTGTGTCTGTGTTTATGTGTCTGTGTGTCTGTGTGTGTGTCTGTGTGTGTGTCTGTGCATGTGTGTCTGTGTGTACGTCTGTGTGTGTCTGTGTATATGTCTGTGTGTGTGTGTCTGTGTGTGCATGTGTCTGTGTGCATGTATGTCTGTGTGTGTGTGTCTGTGGGGAGCATGTGTGGCATGTGTGGTTTCCCTTCTTAAGAGCTTTTATGTTAAATTTTGTCAACTGTCCTCTTCAAGTAATATAAATAAGTGATTTGTTTATTAGGCTGGTAATACAGTGCAGTACATTGATTTTGTTAATATCAAATACCTTTCATTCCCAGGATAAACTTAACTTGGCCATGGTATATTATATGTGTTTGTTTATCTCTATGTAAAGATAGTATATATGTATATAGTACAAATATATTACATAAATGCATATTTATATATATTTCATATAAAACATCCACATATATCTATTTTACATTGCTGGGTTTACTTAGTTCCCACTTTGTGGAAGATGTCTGTGTTCATGGTTTTCTGTTCCTGTGGGATGTTCTGTATTAATGTTTGTTTTCTCCTATTGTCTTTGTCTGGTTTTAGTGTCGTGGAAATTCAAACCTCATAAAGTCAATTGGGAAATGTTTCCTTTTCTATTTTCTAGAAGAGATTGTGCTATTTCTCCTTTAAATGTTTCAGAGAATTTATCATGAAAACTCTTTCACCTGGAGATTTATTTGCTAAAGGGATTTAGTCGGGAATCCATTTACTGTATAGCATGTGTTTGGTTATCTATTTCACATTCAATGTAATTTGATACATTGGGGTTTTCAAGAGTATTAGACATTTCATCTGCTTGTCAAGTGCGTGTGTAAAGTATTTGCAGTATTCTCTAATTAGCCTCTTAATGTCTGTGAGGTCTGTAGTGATATCCCTTGTTTTATTCCTGATATTGGTACTTTGTATCTTCTTTCTTATTTTCTTTTTCTGTCTTACAGGTTTATTAATCTTATTGTTCTTTTTAAACAAAATTGGCTTTGCCGATTTTATCTGTTGTTTTTGTCGTTTAAATTCTATCATTTCTACTTATCTTCATTATTTCCTTTCTTCTACTCATTTTGAATTTATTTTTTATTTTTAGTTAATATTTTTTATCTTTAGTTAGTTAAGTTTATTTTTTATTTTTAGTTATTATAGTTAATAAACCACAAAGAGAATTTGTGGTTTCAAATTACTGAAAGTCACAAGACATACCTATGCATTATTTTATCAATTAATGACTCTAAAAATTGTTCAGAATCCTCTTATGTAGTTCGAGAAAACTGTTAATTTAAGTTAATACTGACCTGTCCTATTTGTCAGAAGTTCATATGAATGCAGTGAAGTCTGAGAAGCCAAACTGTAAAATCCAAGGAAGCATGTATATGCAGAGTTGATAGGTATATCCTTGTAGGACGTTATATGGGAAAAAAATCAATTTTGAACAAAAGATTAGTAGTAATAATTTAAAATTATATTTGTGTGCTGATTTTAATGAAAGTAACATTTCTAATTTTACTTTTTAAAAATAAGGTGAAAACTTAAATTATTGATTTTTGACAATTCTTATGTAAAGTGAGCTTTCAATGCTATACATTTTCCTCTAAGCCACTGCTTTGGCTGCTTCCCATATAGTTTTATGTGTTGCATTTTAATTTTCATTCATTTTTAATTGTTTTCCTCTGTGACTCATGGCTTATTTAATAATATGTGCCTTAATTTTTATGTGTTTAGTGAGTTTCATATTACCTTACATCATTCATTTCTAACCTGATCCATTAGAGATACAGAAGATATTTTGTGAGATTTCAATAATATTTGTCTTTTGTGACCCAGGATTTGGCTTATTTTGCACCATGTGCCCTTGAAAAGTATGTTTATTCTGCTGCCAGTAATAAAGTATTCTATAAATAACAATTAGACTCAGCTGGTTGATGGTGTTTCTACATTCTTCTAGATATCACTAAGCTTCTGTTTTCTAGCACTATCTACCACTGACAGAAGAGTACTGAAGTCTCCAACTGTGTGAATCAGGCTATTTCTTATTTCACTGCTGCCATTTTTTGCTTTTGCATTTTTAAGCACTATTGTTAGGTGCATTCAAGTTTATGATGTTATATATTCTTGGTAAGTTGATATTTTATTATGTATTGTTCCTCTTTATCTTTGGGAATTTTCTTTGTTGTGAAGTCTAATTTATCAATATTAAAATTGTCACTTAAAGTGGAAAGGGGAAATCTTGTTAATACACAGGTCTCTTTCCTCTCACCCCTTTATGTTTTCATTGTCTTACTATTACATCTACATACTTTGAAACCCCTATCAGAAAACGGTACAATTTTGCTTTTGATGTCAAATGTAGTTTAAATAACTCAGTAGAAAAATAGTCTAATATATCTTCCTGATTATTTATCATTTTCATTGCTAATTCTTCACTTCTGAGTTTCCAAGTTTTTTTCTGGCATTATTTCTCTTTTTTCTGAAAAACTTTCTTTATAAATTCTTTTAAAGCAAGTTTGCTAGAAATAAAGTCTCAGTTTTCCTTCACCTTAGAATAGCTTTATTTCACCTTATTCTTGAAGGATATTTTCACTGTATTTACATTTTTGCATAGCTAGTTTTCTTTATCAGCACTTTAAAAATGTTGTTTCACCTCCCTCTGCCCTCCATAATTTATGAATAGAAATCCACAGTCAGTAAAATTGTTGTTATCCCATAAGTAATGCATGCATCTTCCCTGGATGCTATCGATATTTTTCTATTATTCTTAAATTTTGGCATTTTTATCATGATGTGTTTGTTTGTGGATGTCTTTTCTTTTTAATCTCTTTTTCTTCTAGTTTCACATTGGTTAATTTCTGTTACTCTTTTCTCAGTCCTCTCCAGCCTCTTACTTAGTGGATATTTAAATTCGGTTATTATCATTTTAAGTTATAACATTATTTTCTGATTCTTCTTTATATCTTCCGCTTCTTTGTTGAGGTTGCTTCTTTCCCATTTGTTTCGAGAATGTTTATGCTTACTCGTTGGGGCATATTTATAATGGCTGTTTTACAGCCTTTGTTAGACATATCCAACATCTGCTTCATGATAGTATCACCATCTGTTGTTTATTTCCTTGCACATTGTGATTTTCTTGGTTCTTTGTATACTGAGCAATTTTCGGCTGTATCCTGGATGTTTTGCATATTTCATTACGATAACCTGAGTCGTGTTTTAAAGCCTATTTAAACATCAAAAATGTTGATGTTTCTGTTTTCGTAAGCAATTGCCTCAGCTGAATTCAGGCTTGCAGTTCCAACAGCTTTTGGCTAGTTGTGGATCAAGGATCAGTTTCGTTTTCAAAAATTTTGCAAAGCTATTCAATGTATTCCATGTGTTCAATACCCAGTAGCAAGTCTAACATTTGAAGGATAGACTATTTTGCAGTTCAGTTCTCAATATCTACATATATGATTTAAGATCAGATACATTCAGGCAGGTCTTGAGGAGGAGCCCAGGCATTCACACACAGCCCTGAGGTCACTTTCCCAAGCTCCTGCCTCTCCACAAGCTTCTTGGTACATTTCAGCTTCCTTTTCAGTTATCCCACTCCACCAGCCATTCCTGCAACTGCTCCCACAGATTAAGTCAAGCAGGAGGAGCAGGCAGAGAGAAGAAAAGCAAAGAGGGATTTCCCCACCCTCCTGAGAGCACAGCTTCTTTGGCAGGAGACGAAGGCACCCCTCCTATGTAGTTTTGGCTCCTGTGGACTCCTGTGGTGACTGCTGTCTTGCCACCAGGGGGTTGCTTGGGAGCATGGGAGAACAGTGTAAAGACAAAAGGGGATGTGAACAATTTCATCCCTCCCTCTGAGTTTCCATAAGCACTTTGCCTAACTAGACAGTGCTCCTGGGGTTCTCTCTGTCTGTACTCAGGCGGCCACTTCTGGGCCCCAGCATGTACTGAGTTCAGAGTGCAGGAGTCCAGAGAGGGGAATTCAATGCCTGCAGGTGGTACTTTGAATACTGACATTTTTTCCCACTCTGCCTGCTATTATTTACTTTTCCAAATCATCAAACGACTGTTCCATGCATCCTGCCTGGGTTTGTTTTTCTTTCTTTCTTCAGTGAGAGAGACAGCGTGGAGTGTGCTTACTCCATTTTATCCGAAACCAGAACTGCCACATGTTTTTGTTTTAAATTGTATTGTGGCTGCACAGTAATGTCATGCAGTCTGTACACACAGACGCACATGTGTGTGCACACATACTGACTTCAAACCTTCAGTCAAGTCTGCTAGAGATGCTAACATCCGGTAGGAGTGATACGAAGCTGAATCAGAAAACCATGTCTGTTTCCCTCGGACAGCTCACATGAAGGGTTGAGACATCCAAACTTTGAAGCTGTTTGTATTTCTTGAAACCGAAACCTAAATCATTTTATTGCCATAATTAAAATATAACCCCCTAAATCCCTGAATATAAAGTCTACGGCCAAATCCAGGCACAGGCAAACACATAAAATGGTAATGGATTAACTGGAAGTTATTTTGCTGCACTACAGAGCTGATTGGATTGCAGTCCATGAGTATTATTTTCTTTCTTTACCGATTCAATTCACCAAAACCAGATTGAATAAAAGAACAGTGTCAGACACTCCTTGAACTGGATGTTTTTGACCAGCTAACTTTGAAGAGCCACCTTCCCATGTGTCAAGGATTATCTGGGTTGAGAGGTGCTACCCAGGCATTCCGTGTTTCAATGTGAGGACAGAAACCAGGGCAGAGAATAGGGCATCATTTGTGCAGACAGTCTTTGAAGTCGTGTCCAATCAAAGCCTCCTTTGCGTCCCAGGCACCTGCTTTTCATTTCCAGGACACTGTTTCTACCTTGGTCTCACGTAGTAAGTTAAAAGAGCCTGTCAAAAGAAATGTGGATTTCTTTCCAATCAGTTTACATCATGTTCAGGTGACATGACAAGTTTTATAATTAAATTTCCATGACTCCCACCCGGTCAGGTGCGCCATAGACACTTCTCACAGATGTGTTTTCACACACACGGTAGCAATGCGGTTGTAATGATAACACCTCTTTGGATGAGTGGGTGATGTTTACAAAGGGAATAATATAATGTTCTAATTTGTTGGTATAGACCAAATGGAAGACAAAATAAATAATGCACATTTGTTTCATCCATTTGTCTATCATGTATTTGTCGAACGTCTAAGTGACCCAAGACCTGTCTTAGGCAGTGGAGTCTGTGTGTTGCAGTGATTTTTATCAGCTGAAACTCAGACTGGCCGAAACACAGCTTTTTTCATCTTTCCTCAAGCCAGCCTAGTTTTCATGTGGAGCCCTCACTCCACCACACTGAGATAGAAACTTTAACCTTGGCGACTGAAGGTATATACAATCAGATGAGTATTTCTCATTAATTTCAACCGGAAGCCAAGCCACTCATGGATTGTGGCTCACTCTTCCTTCTCCTTGATGATACCCCACTGAGAATACGAAGGAAGTTAGTGACCCTGTCATTTGAGGGGTGGAGAGGGACATCCAATCTCCAGTTTCCTTCTTTTGCCTGCTGGTGTCAACCAAGAATAAGTGAAATCACTGGTGCTGGGTAAATGGCTTCTCTTCCCTCTGTCTGGGCTGATGGTGGGAAACGTCCTCATGGACTGCAGCTTGCATGGTACCTGTTTAGATCAGCAGCATCTTCCCCATGACCAGGAGGGACCTTTCATTCTTCCCACATTTTCTCACAAGGAACGTACTTAAATATTCCTCCATTCCAGCCTGGATTTGCAGGAATTGAGATCCTCTCTGCCTGAACGTGTCTGGTGTCAAAGTACCCGCAGCAGCTGCTCAGCCTCTTCCACAGGTCCTCTCCTTTGTGAGGCTTGGTTCCCGCGCCGGCTTCACCGGGAACACTTTCTGTCTCAGATTTCCCCAACGCACTTTCTGTCATTCTCTCTGAGAGGCCCATGCCAGGGACTAACTCTGTTTTTTGGCAGCCCCACCTCGAGGGTGGCCTAGCTTCAAACACTCTTGCCAGTGAGAGTTTAAAACACGCAGCTGTGCTCAGATCTTTCCAGCTCTTAGGCTTTGGGACCTCACTTACCTTTTCTTACTTTTGTCACTTATCCATTTCCTGTCTGTGGCACTGGCATTCAAGACTGATATGGTTTGGCTCTTCATCCCCACCCAAATTTCATCTTGTGGCTCCCATAATTCCCACGTGTGATGGGCGGGACCTGGTGGGAGAGAACTGAATCATAGGCACGGGTCTTTTGCGTGCTGTTCTCATGATAGTGAATAAGTCTCATGAGATCTGACGTTTTAAAAATGGGAGACATGGCCGGTGTTCACGCCTGTAATCCCTGCACTTTGGGAGGCCGAGGTGGGTGGATCACGAGGTCAAGATATCAAAACCATCCTGGACAACATGGTGAAACCCCGTCTATACTAAAAATACAAAAATTAGCTGGGTGTGGTGGCATGTGCCTGTAGTCCCAGCTACCCGAGAGGCTGAGGCAGGAAAATCACTTGAACCCAGGAGGTGGAGGTTGCAGTGAGCTGAGGTGGCACCACTGCACCCCAGCCTGGTGACAGAGTGAGATTCCATCTCAAAAAAAAGGGGGGGTCTCCCTGCACAAGCTCTCTCTTTTTGTCTGCCACCATCCTCGTTAGATGTGACTCGCGCCTCCTTACCTTCTGCCATGATTGTGAGGCCTCCCCAGCCATTTGGAACTGTAAGTCCAATTAAACCTCTTCCTTTTGTAAACTGCCCAATCTCAGGTATGTCTTTATTAGCAGCATGAAAAGGGACTAATACAAACACTTATATATCTGTTGTGTATTTCAAGACCTTACTATGGGGAGAGAAAAGTCAAATGTCAGACTTTGATTCTGCCTACAAGCAACCTCTGAAGCAAGAGCTGTAGTTATGTAAGGGGCATTGGATTAAATCCATTGTTGAGGAAAGTTTCCTTGACAAATATTTCAAGATAAGACAGAAGCAAATCCCTCAAGAATATCACGGTCCATTGGGCAAGCATATTAATCAGAGTGGGCTGAGCCATAGTGACAACAGACCCCTCCGAATGCTAGTGGCTTACAGATAAAGTAGGTTTTTGAAAATCATTACAAGTCCTGGATTGTTGCACAGTTCCGTGGGAGAGCTCTCCTCTGGGGCCCTGGCTGATGGCTGTTCCGTGTATTTTGCACAAGACCACACCATTAGCCAGAGAGGGGAAAGGGATGACCTGCAGACACCCGGTGTGTTCTGGGTCAGATCTGTTCCATGGGCTGTGACTCAGTCCTGAAGTCCCTCCTAACTGCAAAGCGATCCGGAAACGCAGGGCCGCTGTGTGTCCAGGAAGAGGAGAAAATGGATTTTGGTGAACATCAGTGTCACGGTTTGACTTTCTGGTCACCAATATCCATTTTCAAGTTCATCACATACAGAACACACTCCTCCACTGATATGGTTTGGCCGTGTCTCCACTCAAATCTCATCTTGAATTGTAGCTCCCACAATTCCGACGTGCTGTGGGAGGGACCCGACGGGAGATAATGGAATCATGGGGGCGGTTTCCCTCATACTGTCCTCATGGCAGCGAATCAGTCTCATCACATCTGATGGTTTGATAAGGATTGCCCTTTCTGCTTAGCTCTCATTCTCTCTTGCCTGCCACCATGTAAGACATGCCTTTCACCTTCTGCCATGATTGTGAGGCCTCCCCAGTCATGCGGAACTGTGAATCCATTAAACCTCTTTTTCTTTATAAATTACCCAGTATCAGGTATGTCTTTATCAGCAGGGTGAAAATGGACTAATATACCCACTTCACCAGGGGAGACAACCAAGGTCCCATCCAGCTCAATATTCAGGATTGCCAGAAGATGCTCAGTCCTCTTTCAGGTCCAAATATGGCTCCCTTTGGGCCAGGGACATAGGAAGTAAAAAGAGGAGTGACGTGTCTCCCCATCACCCTGTCCTGCATACACTTACCATGAAATGCTAGAGCCAGGCAAGGATACCCATACACAGCAGGCCCTGGTCCCTGTAATGAGAGGCAGCCTAGAAGGCTGGGCGCAGCTGCCCTGCCCAACGTGGGAAGCCGTTCCATCCAGAAGTCCTCGGCCCGTCATTCCTCATGCCCTGAGCTCACCCTCTGGAAGCTGCTCCATTGTCCACCACCACCTACAGCCACATCTACCCTGGGCACAGGCTGTGTGTCTCCCATGGGGACTGCACAGCCTGTCCAGTCCTCTTCCTACGCTGCAAGTTTAGGGAATCCAGGAGAATTTTAGTGCTCACGCTGTAAAACCTTCTGTAATGCAGGTGCACTGTTTCTTTAACATCAGAACTGAGGGGGCTTAGTGGAAGTGGGAAAAATTATTTCCATGTGCCAATAATCATACTAAAAGATTTTTGCTTCCCGCCCCGCCCCCCAGACATGGTTAGTAAATATCCATGAGTTTTTAGTTTCTGTGTCTGTTCCCTTACCCTTCTCTCTCTGTGTCAATTTAACGGCAACTTCCTTGAGGCTATCAGAGGGAAAAAAAGAGGATTTGGTAAATAGTTCTTTTACTTAATCTGTTCTTTGCTGCCTGGTTAACTTTTTTTCTGTTGTTTAATTGAGAAGTCTTAATGGGATTTTGAAGCTCAATGCCTTTTCCATCTTGTTTCCTGCTGTTTGGGATCTGGAAGCACTTTTCCAACCTAAATTTTTGGATGATCTATACCCCTTTAATTTTCATTTGCAGACTGTTTCATTCTTCCCTGCACTTGCCTCTCTCCTGTAAATGTCTGCTGTGACAAGGAAAGCAAGCAGTACATGTTCATAGTTTGACTCTTTTCCTGCACAGTCCAAGCCTCCACTGTGGCTGCCTCCACGGCTCTGCTCTGATTCATCTTTCCCGAGTGTGGTATGTGGCAATGTCCTGTGCTTATTACCAAAAGCTAAGCTTTAGACGCCCTGCACTTTGGTATATGAAGTTCTGTCATAATTATGGTATGCTGGGAAGAGATTATAAATAGATCCTGAATTTTTTTTTTTTTTTTTTTTTGAGATAGATTCTCACACTGTCTCCCGGGGCACAATTTCAGCTCACTGCAACCTCCGCCTCCCGGGTTCAAGCAATTCTGTCTCAGCCTCCCAAGTAGCTAGGACTACAGGCACCCACCACCACGCTTGGTTAATTTTTTGTATTTTTAGTAGAGACAGGGTTTCACTATGTTGGCCAGGCTGGTCTTGAACTCCTGACCTTGTGATCTGCCCGCCTCAGCCTCCCAAAGTGGTGGGATTACAGGCATGAGCCACCACCGCATCTGGCCGATGCTGAAATTTTAACGTCTTAAAAAGTAAGAAAATGATTTCCTTTTCAATGAACACTTCTTGACTTGTGTCCAGGATAGCAAGTCAACTGTCTTCCACGTGGTCCTCTGGGATCCAGGCAGACAGTGGCTCTGCTTTCTCAGTGTGTGACTTTCCAGGGGCCCTGCATTTGCTAGGGGAGGAGAAGGTTATGAAGAGCCAAAGCGGCTGTTTCGTGGGTCAGGCCATGCAGGGTGTGCGCCTCTTCCACTAGTAATCCACGGGGTGGACGCAGTCACGTGGCCACACCTGACCACAAGGGAACTGCAAAACGCAGTCAGAGTAAGTGGCCGGGAAAAAGCAGAACTGTTTTTCCCTGAACAGTTCAGTTTGTGCTACAGGGAGGGTGCTATGAAAAGATTTCTACAGCCGCACTACTCTGAAAGCACATGCACAGCATCGTGGAAGCACCTGGGACCCGGGCCAGAGGCACTCGGGACTTCCAGGAAAGTCTGGAAGGCGCATCTGCATTTCTGCATGAGACAAGAGTGTGAGGTTGTGTGGACAGTAGGTGAGGACAGGATTCTGAGCGGAGGGAGTGGTGTAGGGAGAGGCTGAGCTTGCAAAACCATAACAGTTGACAAAAGTACAAGTAAGTTGGGATGGCTGGGACACAAGTCAGTGGATACAGGAGAACAGAGTAGGGGAGGGGCCTGGGGAAGACAGTGGGGGAGGGAAGAGGTCGGGGGGAAGGGGGGCTGAGGAAGAAGGCAGGGGCAGGGCCTGAGGAGGGGCTGCTAATTTAAATTTTTCCAGACCAGTGGTCAATCAGGCAAATTATGCTCAACCTAGAAAGAAGAAGGATAAAATTAAACCACGTTCCTGATTACCTCGGGCCCCAGTCACTGAAATTCAGGATGGTGCCGCAGGTGGGCTGGCGTGGGAGGAGAGTGGTCGGGGCTGTCAGGCTTGTGCCCTCCACTTTGATCTAATCCAGTTCCCTGAGGGGCCTTCTGTGGCCCCAGTTCCCTTACAAAGGCCAATGTTGCCAGTGAAAAGGACTTGAGAGTGGGAACAGTACAGACAACGGGCTTTTCAAAACATGATTTTGAAAAACAAAATAGGATTTACAAAACTCGTCCTCTAACTGCCAGTGAAACAAACCTAGGTGGGCGCAGCACCTGCCGGGTGGAAGGTGCTGCCTTCCTTCCTGTGGAGTCCTCAATGGCCTCCTGCCCAGGCTGGCTCCTGGCTCTGCTGGGCCACCTGGAGCTCAGGGCCTCAGAGAGTCACAGCCCTTGCCAGGGCGGACGCCAAGCACCTTTTAAAAGATTCTTTCTTTCTCTCTCTCTCTTTCTTTCCTTCCTTCCTTCTTTCTTTCTTTCTTTCTTTCTTTTTTTCTTTTTCTTTCTTTGTTTCTTTTCTTTCTCTCTCTTCTTTTTTTCTTTCTTTCCTTTCCTTTCTTTCTTTTCTTTCTCTCTGTTTCTTTTCTTTCTCTCCGCTTCTTTCTTTCTTTCTTCTTTCTTTCAAGACAGAGTCTTGCTCTGTCACCCAGGCCAGAGTGCAGTGGCACAATCTCAGCTCACTGCAGCCTCTGCCTCCCGGGTTCCAGTGATTTTCCTGTCTCAGCCACCCAGGCAGCTAGGATTATAGGCATGTGCCACTAAGCTGGGCTAGTTTTTGTATTTTTAGAAGAGATGGGGTTTCACCATGTTGACCAGACTGGTCTCAAACTCCTGACCTCAGGTGATCTGCCCACCTTAGCCTCCCAAAGTGCTAGGATTACAGGCATGAGCCACAACACCCGGCCTGAAAAATCTTTTTCTATCACTGGACTATGAGTTCTGGGCAGGGGTCACGGTGAAACAAACACAAGCAAACGACAGATGAAGTTCGTGTTTCTCAAGGCAATTCGCCTCTTGGGGAATTACAACCATTCTATAATTTAATGGAAAGCTTTTCATGTCACAAAGAGATCAAACCTGATCTATCTTTAAAGCAATTCAGAAGATAGAACAAAACTGTTTAAAGAGAGATTATGAGCCAAAGAGAGAAAACAGTGAAACATAAATAAAATCCTTCCAGAAATAAAGGCTATGTTAGAAGCAGTACAATTTGGTGGGTGGGATGGGGAACTGGCTGCTGTCAGGTAGATGGTAGTTATGTTGCCTGGACAAAGACAAAGGAAATACAAGATGTAATTGGTATTTTTGAAGAACTAAACAGAAAAAAAAATGTAGACATATAACAAAAGAAAGCTTTCCTGAAGTAATAAAATACTTGAATCCATAGATCAAAACAACATGTCATAGCCTAAGAGACAAATCACAGAAAGAATCAACACTGCTCAGACTCAGAAGAAGACTTGGATATCCAGGAAAATTGTGTAAGGATCTTTAAGGGAGGCTGGGAGGTGGCGTTGAGGTTGGCCTTAGATTTCCTAATAGCAGC
Source organism: Alouatta palliata (assembly GCA_004027835.1). Lineage (NCBI taxonomy): Eukaryota > Metazoa > Chordata > Mammalia > Primates > Atelidae > Alouatta > Alouatta palliata. The sequence goes on along the minus strand of PVKV010008457.1, from coordinate 14,243 downwards.
AGTCAAGAAAAGACACCCCAAACGCAGTAGGGCAATGTCAACAAAAGGAAAAGAAGGCAAATTATCCTTTCACTATAAAGATTAGAGACAGACATTCCCATATGCAAAAATACAGACATAATAATACCCAAAAGTTTCCTTCTTGGGGAGAAAAATCCATCTCAGAGAGAGGTGAGCCTAAGTGAACACAAATGGAGACGCAGCATTCAATGACTAAGAATGAACACTGAAGCCATTAAATATGAAACTAAATTTAACTGTGAAAGCTGTGGCCTGGGTGGATTCCAAGCAGGAGATGTAGCTATGAATACAAACAAAATAAAAGTCATAGCACAACAGAAATGGGCACAGTGTAACTGTGCTAATTATTCACTTTGACGGGAGAGGGTCAATTACTACCATACAAATTTTAAACACATACATAAAAATACACGATGGTTATATTTTCAACCAAGATGCCAAAACCATTCAATGGGAAAGAATAGTCTTTCATCAGTACATGCGAGAAGAAGTAGATATGCCAAAGAAGGAAGTTGAACAGCAAATGCACAACATATACAAGAATTAACTGAAAATAAACCTCAGATCTAATGAAAGACCTAAAGCTATGGAAATTTTAGAAGAAAACATAGGAATAAGTCTTTGTGATCTTGGTTTAAGCAGGATTTTCTTAGCTATGACATCAAAAGCACATGCAACAAAATTAAAAACAGATAAATTGAACTTTACCAAAATTGAAATTTTGTGCTTTGCACAATACTATCAAGAAAGTAAAAGAATCCACAGAATGTGGGAAAATATTTGCAAATAATGTATCTGATAAGAGACATGTAACAAAAATATATAAAGAGCTCTTACAACTCAATAATAAAAAAAATTTTTTTAACTATATTTGAAAACGGGCAAAGGATTTGAAACGTCATTCTCCAAAGAAGGTATGCAATAACTAATAAATACAGGGAATGCTGCTAAACATGATTAGACTTTAGGAAATGAAAGTCAAAACCACAATGAGACGGCACCAGCACCCACTGGGGTGGCTATTACCAAAAGGACAAAAAATAGCAACTGTCGGAGAGACTGCGGAGAAACTGGAATCCTCCTACATCGTAGGTGAGAATGCAAAATGGTGCGGCTGCCGCTAATGCCAGTTTGGCTGTTCCTCAGACGTCAAAAGTAGAATGATCACATGATCTAACGATTCCCCTCAAGAGGAATGGAAACACTTTTACACGAGAGCTTGAGCACTAACGTTTCCAGCAGCACTCTTCACAGTAACCAAAAAGTGGAAAGGACATGACTGTCTATCAACAGATAAGTGGGTAAATAAGACGCGGTGTATTCAGGCAATGGAATATTGTTTGGCCATGAAAAGGAATGAAGTCACTATAGGCCACATGGATGAGCCTTTAAAATATCATGCAAAGGTGGCTGGGCGCAGTGGCTCAGGCCTGTAATCCCAGGGCTTCGGGAGGCCGAGGCGGGCGGATCACGAGGTCAGTTTGAGACCAGCCTGATGACCATGGTGAAACCCTGTCTTTACTGAAAATACAAAAAGAATAGCTGGGCGTGGTGGTACATGCCTAGAATCCCAGCGACTCAGGAGGCTGAGGCAGGAGAATCACTTCGAACCCAGGAGGCGGAGGTTGTAGTGAGCCAACATCGCACCACTGCACTCCAGCCTGGGCGACAGAGCGAGACTCCGTCTCCAATAAATAAATAAATAAATAAAATTATGAAAGGAAGGGCAGTCCATCATGACGGCCATATGTGTTTGATTCCCTTCAGATGAAATCCCCAGAATAAGCAAATCTACAGAGACAGAAAATAGATTTGTGTTGCCAGGAGCTGGGGCCTGGAGGAAATGGAGAGTTCAGGGCTACAGGACTTTTTTGGTTTTTTTGAGGTGATAGAATATTCTAGAATTAGATTGTGGTGATGACTGTGTTATTTCGTGGGCATACTAAAATCACTGAATTGTATGCTTCAAATGGGTAACTTTATGGCAAGTCAATTATATTTCAATAGAGTTGTCATAAAATATACAATAATTTCAACATTTTAGTGCATTTTATTGTAAATATGTACATATTTTTGAAACTAGTAACTCTTGTAAAGAATCTTTATGTGAAACTCCTTAATTTCATTAACTTCTCTCCATTTAATTTTATCTAATGTCTATATTCTTTCCGCTTGACTTTGAAGCATTCTTTGCTATTTGAGGCATTCTGTGTGTATTAATTCCTTTACTTCCCACAACGATGAAGAATGTGCTATTATTATTATCCCATTTTACAGAGCGAGAAACTGAGATCTGCTTAGGTTAGTTTGCTCGTATAAGGCCACACAGCACTGTGGTAGCAGTGGGATCTGGGTGCGAGCGTCTTTCCTCTGAGTCTCTCAGCCTATACTCTACGTTGCTTCTTTAAGCAAAGTCACATTGAGTTCTTTTATTAAAAACTAGACAGGTTGGAGCCCATTTTTATTTTACAAGCCCATTTTATCTGGCTTCCACATTTATCTGCCAGTCTGTCAAGTTATCCTTCAATCTTTATACATCCATAAAGGCAAGTCTGAAATAACCTCCTCTAAATATTAGCTATGGTTATTTCTGGGTTTCGAGAATTGCGAAATCTTTACTTTTTCTTTTGCCAGCTCTGAGTCACTTGATTCTCTTTTAATAAGCCTGGGCCACTTTCATAAATAATAAAAATCATTGTTCTTTTAAAATGGTGACACCAATGGCAAGATGGATAGATATAGAAATAGACAAATGGATGCATGAATATTTTAGATAGATAGATGATAGAGACAGGTAGATAGAGATAGAGAGATACAGAGATACACAGACGGATGGGTAGATTGAGAGAGACAGGGAGAGAGAGATACACGGATGGATAGAGATAGATGAATGTAGAGAGACCAATATGGTTAGATAGATAGATATAGATGGATGGATGAATAGAGAGATGATAGATCAATGACAAAAAGAAAGAAAGAAAGAGATAATAGATTATAGATAGACGATAGATAATAAATGGATGATAGATAATAGATGATAGATAGATATAAAGATGGGTAGATGGAGAGAGAGGAGAGAGAAAGGCGGGAGCGAAGGCACAGTCAGATGCAGATGATGGATTCTGGCTGACTCACAGATCTGCTGACTGAGAATCTGGGCTGCAAGCTGAGTGTACACAGGCTCTCCTGAGGGATTCTAATGCAGGAAGTCTGCTATTTGGGAACCTGCAGGAACCTGTGTGGGATCCTGCTGGAAACCGGATGCCTGGAGACCTGGGTGTTAGTTTTCAATCCTCCACCTAGTCCTGTCTAAGATAAGACGCTTTGCCTCAAGGGGCTTCAGTTTTCCACCCATTATGAACCACCATGTGCTAAGAATTAGGTCCCTTGTCAGCCTAGAGGAGCCTTTCCTTCTTCAGGGAATGGTGTGACAATCGCAACTGTATGTGACAGCACATTCTAGGTTGCTTAGGTTTTCTAGGTTGCTTAGGTTGTTAATCTATGTTCTTCTCTGATGCATTTTTTTTTTTTTTTGAGACAAGGTCTTATTCTGTCACCCAGGCTGGAGTGGCACAATCTCAGCTCACTGTAACCTCTGCCTCCCGGGGTCCAGCCTTTCTCCTGCCTCAGCCTTCCTAGTAGCTGGGATTACAGGCACCTGCCACCATGCCTTGCTAAGTTTTGTATTTTTAGTAGAGATAGGGTTTCACCATGTTGGCCAGGCTGATCTTGAACTCCTGACCTCAGGTGATCCACCTGCCTCGGCCTCCCAAAGTGCTGGGATTACAGATGTGAGCCACTGCACCTGGCCTCGAGCTATGTTTTTAATGACTCCTCAACTAATACTTTATGTCAGAACTGACTCAAGCCCTTCACCTACATTGCTTCAGGGATGAGTCCATATTCTTCCATTCAGCCTCCATCACTTCTGTAGACATTGAACAAAGTATTACCTCTTATTGCTGTGCAAATTCAGTTCTGTTTTCTTTGCTTTATAAATCTACACCCTTCCTCCAAGAAGCCCAGCCTTATCACGAATTCTTTCATTTATTTACTCATCCATTCATTTATTCGTTCTCCACTAACTCCAGGTGCATCCTGGGCCAGTCATGATTCTAGAGGCTGGAGACATGAAGTATCCACCATGATCCCATTCTTGGTTGTCTGTAGGAGTACAAGCTGCCTGAGAACTGGGGAGAGGGGCCTAGCAGCAGCCACGTAAGCCAAGGTTCACAGGCCACACTCTCACCCATTCAGTGAGTACAGCGCCCCACAGAACACACAAGGCTCTCCGAAGACTCTTGCAGTAGGGATAAAATCAACACACCACGGAAAGAACATGAAACTTCCTACATTCATCCACTCACCCACTGATGAATAAGCTGGGCTAGGTGTCAGGTGAGCATGTTCATGGCTCATGGGGACTCGGATGCCACCTTGGGGACTGACGTGAAGACAGTCATACATAAATAGAAGGGGAAGGAGGGAGCCCTCCACCCAGTGGGGTCAGGAGGGTCTGAGTTAGGCCTGGACAGACCGTGGGAGTTCAGTGAGTAATCAGGGGAAGGTATTTCATGGTGCAGGAATGGCACGGGTAATACAGTGGAGGTCTGGAATTGTTAGTTCAACAAAACATGGGGTTGGCAGGTGAGGGGAGGGCAGGCCTGACAGCGGAGTGGGCAGCAGGGGCAAGCTCCAGGACTGTGCTTTTGCACTGAGGAGCCAGGGACAGGCCACAGGGCTGCTCGTTTGCACTGAGGAGCCATAACGTGCCCAAGGCCATGGCTGCCTGGAGCCACACGTTACCCAGTGCACTCATGAGATCGGACCTACCTGGCCTTCGCGGGGGACGCGCTAGGAACAGGAAGATCAGTGCAAACAATGCCTCTGATGACAAAGTGGTCCAGAGCAGTCGTCTCTGGATTGGGAAGAGGGGCAGACAGAACCGAGAAAATAGGAGGTGGACTCCAGATTTTGTGATGGGACACGGCCTCTAAATGAGAAGCAAGTGTCTGGCAGAGCTCTCAGGAGGACCGTTTTTGAGGTCGGCTGCATGGCAAGGGTCCAGCAGAGGCTTTAGAAGAATATTTGTGCCCAGGTGTGATGGTTCATGCCTGTAATCCCAGGACTCTGGGAAGCTGAGGCCTGCGCATCACTTGAGGTCAGGAGTTTGAGACCAGCCTGGCCAACATGGTGAAACCCCATCTCTACTAAAAATACAAAAATCAGCACGGCTTGGTGTGGGCACCTGTAATCCCAGCTACTCAGGAGGCTGAAGCAGGAGAATTGCTTGAACCCGGGAGGTGGAGGTTGCAGTGTTCAAAGACTGTGCCACTGTACTCCAGCCTGGACAACACAGTGAGACTCTGTCTCAACAAAAAAAAAGAAGAAGAAGAAGAGGAAGAACCATTTGTGAGGTCATATGCATGGTGATTCCACAAACTGAAATGGAAACCAGGAAGCAGAGCAAGGCTTGGGCAGCCTGGGCTGGGATGGGGATGGAAATATGGGGAATGAGTTCCGTTAAGTGCCAACACGGGGCCGAGCATCAGTGGATGAGATGCCCACTGCGTTGCTTGGCGTGCAAAGGAGGGAGACATCGACGTCAGGTAATGGGTCGGGGAGGCTCCTGGGGGCGAAGAGACTCAGCTGAGTCTTAAAGGCCTTAGAAAATGAAACATGCGTTGAAAGTCAACTGGAAGGCTTGAGCACAGCTCCCACAACAAGAACCGTGGGTGTCAATTTTTGCAAAATCATGTTTAAGAGATATTCTCCTAGATTTTGGACTCTGTTGCTTTCTTTCTTCATTAACTGTTTCCTCACTAAAAACAAACTACAAGGACAAAATCTAAAATCAATAGCCTTCCTTCATGAATTTGCCGTTAAAAGAAAGCTCATGAAAGCATACATAAAATGCCTGCACACAGAACATTCTCAAGGGTCCCCCCTCACTCCCACCTTGGGTCTGCAGGATAATCACAGAGGAAATGCACTTCCGTCATGAAACCCGGGCGTCCGTGGTCATCCTGCAGGGGCGGGGCTCCCCGAGAGCTGCTGCGGGCACCTGGGGCTCTCCATCTCCCCACCAGGCATCCTGACACCAAGCGCCCACATTTTATCCCTGCAGTTGAAATGTTATGGCAGAAATAACCATATCCATGAGTAAGCACCATGTTCTGCTGTAAAGGCAGATAAATACGAGATTAAATTAAAAATCGAGCACTTGCTTTGGTCTTTAGGGCTGATGGATGGGCCCAGCCTCCCTGGCCCTCACTACCATGTAGGCTGCAATTGATGCCTCCGCTCCCAAAGGTGCCTGTCCGCCTCTGACGCCCCGCTCGGTCACTGGAGGCGCCTCTACTGCCAACACCTTGAGTTATCACAGAGCTCCCTGCGCCCATCTGCCCCGTAGAACCTAGCCTGTAAAGACGCCCTCCTCTCAGGGCCAGGTTCAGGCTCTTCTTAGATTAAGCACCTACAGGAAAGAGACATTTTATGATTTGAAAACTCCTGTTGTTACAGTTCTTCCGGGGTCTCCCTCAATCACGAGCTCGTGTCTGCACTCAGAGACCCAGCTTGGCCAAGGGGTCGGGAGAAGCGCCTGCCTGCGTCACGCCAGCCTCCCAGGTCGGGGTCTGTGGTCTCCCTCTCAGAGCAGCAGCTGAGCTCGAAATGAATCAATGGCTCCCTCCTGCATCATCTCCATTCTGTGAAGGCTTCAGGAGATTTTTTTTTACTGACTACCTTGTTTCCACACCTCGAGCCTGGAAGGGAGGGTATGGTTTCTAGATGTGATTCCTATAAACAACGGTCATAATGCCAATAATAAATCCAACTCACATCCCTTAGCAGGCACCACGCGCCTCTCATGGACTGCTTTATATGAGCCACTTCATTTAATCCTGCAAACAGCCCTCAGTGGCATCAGCCCAGCTTTCTAGGCAGAGAAAGTGACTTGCTCAAGCTTTCAAAGACAGGAGAAGGTGGTGGTGGCGGATTTTGAACCTCAGGTTTCTGAGTCCATACTTGGCCTTACCTTGTTCAACTAATTGACGTATAATACACACAGAGAACTGCTCATAGCCTAAGAGCCTGCCTCTAAGATTTCTCATAAACACAGTCCACTCCTGTGAACAATATTCAGAGCAGAGAGCAGCACGCCACCAGCATTTGAGGAGCACAGCTCAGGAGGCCTTCAGGGCACCGTCCACGCAGGGGCGTCTATGCTCCCGACTACTGACTTGGCATAGTGCCTGTTTCTGGACTTTATATAAAGTGTGATCGTTCAGCGTGCATTGTCTGCACAGCTGGCCTCCTTCCTCCAGTGCTACGTGTGGAGATCCATGCTGCTGCATTTTGTGTGTGATTGTAGATGGCAGAGTTTTCCTTGGTGTGTAGTATTCCCTTCTATGACCACCTCACCGTGGGTTCATTCATTCCCTTGCCAGTGAGAGTTGGGGCAGTTTCCAGATTTCTGCAGTTGTGAGGAGTGCTGCTAAGAGGCGGCTCTGTGTTTTGTGTGGAAGAGTGCACACACTTCCCGTGAGGTCTATACGGTCGCTGGGAGCACAGACCCAGCTGCAGGGGAGGCTGCAAAACGTTTCCCAGGGCGTTTCTCCCAATTATCTCCCGTGCTCTCCGTTCTGGCCCTTCTGGGCTCCTGAGTTCCAAGAAGTGTGTGAATTTCACTCCTGGCAGCGTGTTTGCCCCCGACCTGGCCCTCCCTGCTTTCTCTCCCATCTCAGGAACCCAAACAGCCCTCGGCAGGTGAAGGAAGCAGGATGGATGTGGTTGACCGAACAAGACAGAGCACAGCAGATATTATGCATGGCGGCTCTCCTCCTTCAACCCCTTCTTCTCTCTGTCCCTGAGTCCGGCATTTAAAGGAGGTGACATTCTCCAAATGAAGGCAAGAAAGGAAAATTGACCAGACTGGGGACCGGAGAAATGCCACGTCCATCCTGACACCCACTGGGGAGACAATTCATTTAGGTCCCGAAATGGAGTCACCAAAACCCATTAGCCACAAACAACACACAAAGATGGTTTCTCACAAGTCCGAAGTCAGCAGATCTCGGTGTGGCTTTTCTGGGGGGCCTGTTCTGCTGGGGACCCTGCCCAGCCTGGGGGCTGCGTCTCATGGTGCAGACAGGTCCAATCAAAATCCTTCCCAAGATCTGAGGGGCACAGCTGTAAACATCCCAACGGGCAAAACCATTCCCAGGGACGGGTCCTAGTGGGAGTTAGCCCTGTCTGCCGTGGGAGGGCACAGCAAAGTGAGCACAGGTGGTGTAAATCCAGGGTGGGGGGGCCAGGGTTGGGGCCAGTTTTTCAACATGCCACACAGCTTCAAATGGGGGGGCATCAGGAGAACGTCTGCTCTTGTTACCTGACAGAGCTGAGACAAGAGGAATTTCTCACTGAGGAGTGCTAGGGAAACATAGATTATCATAACGAGTGAGGCTGACGGTGCAGGGGGACACACGGCCCCATTCGTGGTACCCACTGGGAAGAGAGGTTGAGAGCAGACAGGGGGCCAAGGGGTCGCAGGTAGGGAGAAGGCCATAGCGCAGGGCTTGTCCGGCTGCAGGAGTGCCCTCTGTAATCTGGGAGTATGAGCATGTGGAAGAAAACACATTCCCTATTAAAAATCACACACCTCCCTCAATTTGCATTTCTGCAGTGTGTTTCATCCCGGACATCAAAGTTCCTGGCTCACTGTCTCTCCTGCAGGGTTCAAATGGAAAATGTCACATCATAGGCTCCTTTCACATCTAATTACGGGGGCTGAATGCAGGGTTGCCTGGCTTGAAAGTAAAGAGGCCCCTCTCCTCCCGCCTGCTCCGGGGAGCAGGCATCTGCAGGATACCTTCGGGCAAATTCAAAGGGAAGGGAAGATCTCAGCAAAATGTTGACAAAGCATCAGGATCTGCAAAGCACCGAGCTCATCAGAACAGCAGGAAAACAACCAAGGATGGTGGTCACTTTTGGGAGGGAAGAAGAGTTGGCTTGTTGTGCTATGTGGTTAGTTCAGGAGCCTGGGGACTCCTGGAGTGGGCCAGAGTGCCCCGTGGGGCAGAGCCCAGCTGCACACCCACAGGGGACAAGAGGAAGGGAAGGTATAAGGGAAAGGGGACGGGACACTGACTGAGCTACCTGCCTCTACCAGAAGTCAGAGCCTTCATTTAAGTGTGTGATGTTCCCCTCCCTGTGTCCATATGTTCTTATTGTTCAACATTCACTTATGAGTGAGAACATGTGGTGTCTGGTTTTCTGTTCTTGTGTCAGTTTGCTGAGAATGATGATTTCCAGCTTCATCCATGTCCCTGCAAAGGACATGAACTCATCCTTTCTGAGGCGGGCCGGAGGGTAGATCCTGTTCCTATGTCCGCACACTCTGCCACAGTAGAAAACAACCGTGGAAGAACTCCAGCTCCCAGCAAATCACCCTGTAGAAGCCTCCACCACAAAGCCCTCCAGGCAGACATCTAGATAAGAAGACCACAGAAAGCAAAGGCTGGCTGCAGCCTGCAGATTTTCAGGTATCACAGTGTTGGATGTGTCGGAGAACAAAGCACCGGGCAATGAAAAAATTAGATACTCAAACATCCACCTATTCTTCCATTGAATAGTCATTCATTTATCAATCCATCTATCCATCATTCATTCATCTGTCATTCATCCATCCAGCCATCGTGCATTCATCCATCATCCACCCATCCATTTATCCATCCATCATTCATTCATCTGTCATCCATCTATCTAGCCATCATTCATTCTCCATCCATCATCCATTCATCCATTCATACATCCACCCATCCATTCATCCATCTGCCATCCACCAGCCAGCCATCATTCATTCATCCATTCATACATCCACCTATCCATTCACCCATCCATCATTCATTCATCTGCCATCTACCAGCCCGCCATCATTCATTCATCCATTCATACATCCACCCATCCATTCATCCATCCATCATTCATTCATCTGCCATCCACCAGCCAGCCATCATTCATTCATCCATTCATATATCCACCCATCCATTCATTCATCCATCACTCATTCATCTGCCATCCACCAGCCAGGCACCCAGTCCTATCCATCCATTCATGCATCCATTATCTACCCATCCATTCATCCATTCAGGCATCCATGCATTCATCATCCATCCATTATCCATTCATTCATCCACCACCTATCCGCCCAGCTAGCCATCATTCATTCCCTCATTCATTGATCATTCATTCATTTATTCATCTACCACCTATCCACCTGTCATTTGTTCATCCATCCATTCACTCATCTACCACCCATCCATCCTTCCATTCCTCTGTCCATCTACTCACTTACCCAGCAAATATTCTCAATGGACCTCCCATGTGATGGACACTCTCCTTAGCAGCTTGGTGGCAACAGGGAATAAACAAACAAAATTTCTTTATTTGAAATATAGATTTTATATTATAGCATGTAGAAATAAAATAAACTTATGAATATGAAGGGTGTTAGATGAAAAATCTGTGAGGCAGTAAAACAAATGTGGGGAGCAGAGGATGCCCGCAGTGAGGACACTGGGATTTTAATAGGGCTTTTAGTCAGCACAGAGCTTCCTGAGAAGGGGACGGAGGTGAGGGAGGGAGCAGCGGGGAAGGACAACCCAGGCAGGTCTGCAGGCACAAACGTCTGATTCTGTGCCAGGCAAGGGAGTGAGGAGCCCACAGTGTGACCAGAGTAGAATGAGGCTTGGAAGTGCATCAGAAAAGAAACAGAAAGGGACAAAGAAGACGGGGTGAGGATGTGGGATTTGGAGCAGACGGGTGGTGCGATCTTCTGTGTATTTTCAAAGATTCCTTTGGCCCTGAATGGAGGATTGCAAGGCAGAGTAATCATGATAAGAAGCTGTTTGTCATTTCTGCTACCAACAAAATCTCACAAAGCCTCTGACCCTGCAATGATGGGCAGTTCTCCAGAGGAGTGCATAGGACGGAGAACACAGCCCCCCACATCTCTCTCCTGAGTCACTAATATTCCTTAAAAAATAAATGGCCCTACTTCTTGCCATTTCCTACACAGGAGATAACGCCTGACGGGGTTAGTGACTATGCCTCTGTGGTCGCTCGCCACGTGGACTCTTTCTTCCATCCTAACCCTAACCCTAACCCTAACCTGCTTTCACATGATGTCCAACAAATCTGATGCAATTCTGCACACACTGCACCTCTACCATCTTGATATAAACTGTGAGCTGAAACTCTGTTTCTGGGCAGTTGGACAGAAGCTTTCTGAAAGGCTCTTCCCACGCTGTGGTCCTCAGGCTACAGTCCTCAGTAAGAATTCTGAATAAAACTCATTTTAATTCATTAAGAGCTTGCCTGTTTTTCCTTTACTCAGCTGACTACGGGGGGGTCATTATGGAGAAGGAGATCAGACAGAAACCGCTGTGACAGTAGGAGAATGATGGTGCTTGGAGCAGCATGGGGTCTGGGGAGGAAGAGGAGTTGGCCGGATTCTGTGCTGATGCTGAAGAGATAACGAACCTGATTTGGTTTCAATCAGCTATGGGATGAGAGGATGCGGGGAGAAAGAAAGCAACACTCAGAAGGGTCAGGCGGGCTCCCACCTCCGTCCCGAGCACCTGGAAGGACGGAGTTCCCATTTGCTGGGTTGGGGAACGCGGTGCCAAAGGAGGCTGCTGGGAGGATGATGAGGAGTTTGGTCCTGGATGTGTCGGTCCAGCACAGTGCACCAGGCAACGCAGGTCAACCACGGGATGGTATCCTAGCGGTCAGATACACCAATCAGCCCTGATAGCGAGCAAAACATTCACTCCGAGAGGACATTTGTAGGTAAGAATAACCCAAAATTTCCATCTGAGACATACAGTATCTACAAAACAAAGGAAAATGATATTTCCTCAAAGAGAATGAGCAGCGTTCTGCTTTTGAATGTAATTCGCTAAAAGAAAGGATGAACACAGTAGACGATGCTTTTATGACGAGCAGCCTTGAGAAAAGAACACAGCAAGATGGGAACGGCTGGTCACAGAGGGCTCCGTGCGCTTCTGAGCTTCTGCCTGTCCCTTCACTCCAGGCAGCCCTGCTTGACAAGTCTGTGAAGGGGTGGCAGTGCTGGCCTCTCAGATTACGAAGACACACGAGGCCTCGTTCCGAACAAGAGCCCCCTCACTGCCTGAATGAAAAGAGGAATCAAGGAAGCCCAGGTTGGTAAAGACATAGCTACATGGCTGAGTAGGTCTCTGGAATCTCGTAAAACCAGGAAAATTAACAAATATGTCCGGAGTAATGAAAGATACCTTGCACCAACATCAAAGGTAAGACGGAGTCAGTGTTATGTAACGTCCACAGCTTTGATGAGGAGGACGAATGTGCTACTTAACATTAGACTTTGCTAAGCCTAAAAATGGTGGAAAATTAAGGATAACCATTAAAACATTAAACATGTAACATAAACTTTTCAAATCATAAACAAAAATCAGGAAAATAAAAATGATTCAGTAAAACCAACACAAGAAAGAAAAAAAATAACAAACAAATGAAGAAACACGGCAAATAGGACAGAATTGACAGGTAAAAATGAATTCCAGTATTTCAGTAATCTAAGATTCATTGAAAAGAATTGAACTCATTAGTTAAAATCAGTGTCCCACATACCAAAAAGTTAACTAACAAAAACAAAACACCCCAAAATAGACATGCAGGTGTCTGTCGAAAGCCACCTAGGACACGGTGACATGAAAAGGTTGGCAGAGTGGGGAGAGAAATCATTCATACCAGGCCAGAAATTAAAAATAAAGCTCCGAGTGAGCTGATAATACAATGACATGTGAAACAAAGCTTAAGGCATTATGATGAATAAAGAGGGCTGGTTTAGAATGATTGAAGGACTAATTCGTGAGAATAAAACACCGATAATGAGTAAATATACACTTAATAACATGTCCTTGAGACAGATGTAGCAGATCTGTATGGAGTCATAAGAAAATTCTGCAACACACACATGCACGTGGGCGCACACACACACACACACACACACACACATCCATGGTGGATTTCAATGCACTGCTAAGTAACTGATGCATTAAGCTGAATAAACGTCCTTATGCGCAGGGGACAGAGAGCACTCCTCAACTCCTGCCTGTTTTTGTAAATAAAGTTTTATTGGAACACAGCTGCGATCACTTGTTTATTTCTTCATTGCCTTTGGCTGCTCTTGAACTAGAGTGGAAGAGCGGAGAAGTTGTAACGGAGACCATCTGGTCCAAAAAGCCAAAAAAATTTACTACTGACCCTTTACAGAAAAAGTTTGCCAACCCCCGGCATGGGAGCTTTGGAAAGCATAGCGAGTGTGCTTGATCAAACAAACGTAAGTAGAACTACAGTCATGCATCGCTTAGCAAGGGGGCATGCTCTGAGGAACGTGTCCTTAGCCAATTTTGTTGTCTGGCGGACATGAGGGTGTGCTTGGACTAACCTAGGTAGCACACCCCGCTGCACAGAAGGGCTGCGTGGTAAGGTCTGCTGTTCCTGGGCTACACACCTGCATAGCGTAGACTGTAGCACATGCTGAAGGCAGTGGAAACACGGTGGTGAGTATCTGTGTCTCAAAGCCTTTCTCAGTGTAGAAAAGGTGCACAAACAAATACAGCATTATAATCTCATGAGACCACCCTTGTAATACAGTCTTTCGCTGACCTTAGAAGTCTATGTGACACATGACTGTATATCTGCCCCAGTTCAATAAAATATCCTTCTCTCAAGAACACAGGGAACCATTACAAAACTTGACCACATTCCAAATCACAAAGTAAGTCTCCAAACTACTTTAAAAAATAAATCAATATTGCACAGATCATGTTCTCTGACTGCTATTAGATAAAAAATCATCTCTAAATGATTTGTGGGTAAAAGGAGATAAGCAAATGGAAAAGAGAACAGATCTGAAACCAAAAATTCATGAAATTGCTACTTATCACACGTTGCGTGATGCCGTGAAGGCAGTACTTAAAATAAAATTTATACCTTCAAAATGACTACACTTGACAAGGGAGAAATATGATAAAAATTAATGACTGAAATGTCCTACTCAAAAAAAATTAGAAAAAGAACAAGATAAAGCTAAAGAAAGTAGGAAGGAAAAATAATTTAAATACGTAAGTAGACATGAGTAGAAAAAGGGTCTTGGGCATAAGGCAAGCGGC